>JAHZMT010000327.1:0-21187 GCA_027743785.1 Sinhomidia bicolor
GTTGGTGAAGTGGTATTTTAGCAGTGTTTAATTATTTATTAGTATAAAAAAGGAGAAGGATGCTAGTGAAGAATTGGTAGGTATTACCGTTTTTTTCTGCACTACAAAATTGCGATGATTATTAGTTTGAAAGAGAGGGAGAGAGAGAGAGAGAAGTAGAAAAAATAAATGAAAGAACAGGTGTACGTTGCTGTTGTTGATACTTAAATATTACCTACTGCTGCGCATTTTTATTATGGGAGTCAAGTAGCAGAAGCAGAGAGCAAGTAACGCATGTAATAAAAAGCAAATAATAAAATGTTACAATAATTAACTATTAAAAAGGCTTTTTAACAAGATTGATCAGATCTGTGTGTATGCAGTGCATACATATGTATGAATATTATGAAGAGCAAGCAGTTTAGTAAAGCAGATCTCTGCGTGCTTAGAAGAGAGAGAGAAATGCAGTGCGGCTTCTCTTTTTGGATTTGCTGCTGATGATTTGATGATGATGGTTCGTTCGGGTTAGTTGAAAGAGAATAAAAATCTCAACAGGTGAACAAAAAAAATAAAAGAGACTCTTGTGGTGTTGGTGGTGGTGGTGAGAGATGATGTCTGGTCAAGTTATGCATTTACTTTGTAAAGAAAAAGTCTCACACAAACAAGGTAAATTATTTAACATGTTGTGTTTCTAAAAGTATACCTGGTGGATACAACTTATATCATCCTACCACTTTAAAATTATTCCTTGTGCTGAGCAAGCATCATCATCATCATTACATTTAAGTCTTAGTTGTTCTTTCTGGTCTAGGCCAACTGCCACGCACCAATGAACGAAATATCATCATCCTCTTGAGTAAAAAATACAAAAAATGTGTGTATATCCCTGCTAACCATGAGACAAAACAATGAAATTCAGAGTAACAAACTTGGTTTGTAGTAGTAGCTAATAAGCAAAGTGTATGTAAGTAGGTAGTAGTAAGCAAGTTACAGTTTATTACCTAAATACACATGTATGCTTGCTATTTCTATTTGTTTGTAGCCTGAGTTTTTATTATTATTTTTTTTCTGCCTGTACTAATTTAATAAAACAAACCATAAGAAGAGAGTAAAAAATATTAAACTAATAATAATCGTAAGAATTTTACATGATAAAAAAATTTAATGACCCTACTGCATGATCGTATCACATGACTGGCTGGCATTATATATTAATTTTCATTTAAGAATATTATGTACTGAATGTTTCGTGTGTGATTTAAAGTCAGGCAACAACCTAAATTTACAAGCAAGTTTAAACAGGCAGGTAGTATAGGTATGTAGGTAGGGTGCCTTTTTCTAATTTACCAATTTGTCTTTACGTTTTCTACAGAAACTTACACTGTGAGCTTCCTTCTCATCATTACCATTTTAATATCATTACAAGCATAGGTATAGGTAGCTTGGAAATATTACACAACCTTTTAATTCAGTAAACGAGGATAAACTGAAGGATTTTAAGTAATGATTATGTTTATAATCGCAACCGTAATAATGATGATAATAATGTAAATGCTTTTTCAAAATGTAATTCAATTTAATCAAAACTCTGCTGAACCGCCGAAGGAGAAAAAACAGAAACATTTTGGCAAAATGCTTTTTCCTCTGTATAACAAATTATTATTTAACACACGCAAATTTTTGCCTCGGGGAAAAAACTATATTATAGCACTGCTGCTGCTGTTGCGGCTACGTTATTGAAAATTAAACCACGTCTTAAACTATTATTAAATTATACAAGCCATTAAAAATCTCTCATACATTTTTTTAAAGACCGTCATCATGTTCTTGACGTGCTATGCATTTTATAATAATTTACAACAACAAATTCAAATTTAATCAAAATAATAGGTAGCAGCTATATGACGTGCCAGTTTGCTACTGATGACGTTGCGAAAATTGGTGGCTATTAAACTCATTTAAATCCACACTTTTGTGACATGAGCTAATCTACAAAAAAAGTTAAGAGGAACTGACTGACTGACTGAGTATAGCTCTGCCTATGTGTGTAGAACAAAAATGGGAAATTCTTGAAAATGTACACAGTAAAAAAAAACGTTTCAGCCCAGCAAACGTATATAGCTAGGCACTCCAAAAACGTACAATATTACTTCTTTTGTATCATGTTGCATGACTTACTGTAATTGTTTGCTTAATTAACCCATTACTGTTGTTAGAGGGTAAAGCTATAGCTTGCACGCAAGGTAATAAAACAGGTAGGTAGAGAAAGAAACATTGAAACATGTGTACTTGCTTGTACAGGGCAAGCAGTAAATTACAGGTAAGCCTTGTAACTTTTATTTGTTGAGAAAAATACATACATTTTCTTCAGCTATTTTTTGGCCTGATGATGATGATGGGCAGGGATTTTACTTTTTTTCCACCTGCGGCAATCCTTCTATAGAAGTAAGCAGGTGGTATAGTAATATAATATAATAATGCTTTTGGTGTGGTGTACGTTTTCTCCTTTTTTTAAAAAAACAGAAGAAAAAAGTGTACATTTTCTTCATTTTTCTAAATGAATAACAGCTACTCCTGCCAAAATCAACTAAACCACATGAGTTAATTAGTCGGTCACCTTTAATTCCACTCTATAGGATACACATGTAATGCTGTAATGTAATCTTAATGATTCGTTATTTCGTTTCTCCTCCCAAAAAGAGAAAAGCCATTAGGAACACTATTACGAACCGTTAGTGGAGTGTGATTACAGGTGCTAATGCGTCTAAATTTACCTGTTTTCTGAAAAAAGATTATTATTTTTTCTTTCGTGGAAAAATCGTCTTGATGATCATAACTACTTTTTTGTACAAATGTAAGTAGGTATGTACATGTTTGCATCTACTTGTTTGTTGCAAAAAAATGAAGAAAAACTGTTTTTGTGTGTATCTTTTTTTTTGTTCTACGTGACCGTACAATCGCTTCCCTAATCAAATGCTCATTTAAATCTGACATAAACTGAAAAATACTTGTTGTCGTTGTCCGGCTAATGAGCTGCTTTTTTTGGTGGTGATACGATACGATAGGAAATTATTACGGAAAAATTTTCTACAACGGCAGCAGCAGCAGCTAGCAGTGGTCTGGTCATGATGATGAAATAGGATGTGCCCATTTTTTATTATCTTTTTTTCTTCGTCTTCTTCTACGTTGTGGGGTTAATTGATGGTTGTTAGCGCATTTTATTATCAAATGTGGCATCTTAATGTCATAAGAGCTTCATCGTCATCAGTAGAGCGAAAGAGACAGATGGATGGATAGTTTTGTAGTAGCATTTATAATATGAGCAGCAGCAGCAGCACACGTGTAAATAATTCCATTGATGATGATAAACATGAGTCAACCCTATGCTATGAGCAATTGCTTATTATTATGTTTTTTCTCTCTTTCGTTTGTATCAATATAAAAATCTGCTGCTCCGACACCGCCCCCTTTCTCGCCATGGGCGACATTTGACGCTGCCGCGAGACAAGCTGCCGCAGCTGCCATACCAAAACCCATGCCGTACAGGTGAGCAAATGAATTTATTATCACTGTGAAATAATTACCATGGAAACGAGTGGATGTATGTATGTACATATGTATGCATAGAAGAGGAATAAAATAACTAATGAGCTTAAATTGGATTTTCTTTCGTTTTGTATTTCTGCAGATTATATCCCGCTCCATTTGGCTCCCCAGCCGTTGCTATGGCAGCCGCTTTGGCAGCCCAACAACCCATTCTACCTGCATCTACCTCCCTGCAAAGCTTGTCAGCTTTTTATAATCATCAAAACAATCCGGTCGCTGCTCAAGCAGCGGCTGCAGCGGCAGCCGCCGCCGCCGCTGCTGGAGTTAGAGATCATCATCCCCCAACATCCTCATCCTCTCATCATCATCCTCACCATCATCAGCATGGTGTATCTCAACCTCCTCATTCCTCCGCGTCATCTCAACAACTTCCTCATCCGCCAACCAGTGCAAGTCCGGCTAATAGTCATTCCTCACCGGGCGCTAGCCAAAATAATGATGAACCTGATGACGCGCCGTAATCAAAACCAAAAGAAAAAGTCCGTAAATGAACAAAAAAACTTATTGAAACAAAGATACTAAATAATTAAACATTATTTAAATTAACTACATACATACATACATACATACATACACATAGGTACATACTTTAAAATGATGGATCATCTCACATTAAAAACCCATTCACCAAAATAATTTTATCGTATTGAATAATATGAAATTGTATTTGCATGTCTCTGTATTATTACGTGTGTAGCTATAATAATGATAGGTGTACAGGCTGAAGAGAAGATTTAAATGTAATTATAGGTACATACTATATATATAAATACATAAAGCTCCTACTACAACTACTACTAACATACACTAACGCAGTATAATAGTAGGTAAGGAAGGTGAAATGTGAAGAAGAATGCATTTTATTAACTATGAATACTAAATACTAAAAAATGAACAATATTATAGCTAGTTGCATACACTTTTTAGGGAAAGGGTTTATTACAAATATTTTCCCAGAGCAGTTTACTAATCACTCATTATTACCGTAACGACTCATTCATGATGTTCAGAGAAATGATTAATTTTTGTCACGTCATCATGCAAAGCTTACGAAGAAAAGTACCTTAAAGGTCATGAATCCTGAATAAGCGAGATTTAAAAGAATGCTAAAAAATCGTGAACATTAGCGAATGGCATTTTACTGATATGTAGTAGTGATGCGTTGTGCGTGCGGAAAGGCAAATTGGATTTTGTGAAGAGAGTGCAAGCAATTAGATAAATTGAATACTATTATAATTTGTCGTTACTCACTTTTGCCATTTTTTCTTTTAAATTTTAATATTTGATGGTCACAAGCCAGAAAAAATCATTGGCTACTGATATTGCATCTACAAAAGTTGGGGCTAAACAGGTTCAAATTTATGAGTGATTTATGCTACAATTTTTTTTATTTCAATTTAATTTAGCTCGGTCATCATTTTGATAATGTAAATTACATTCATTTGGTTAACATGCGTTGCGTTACCGTCATAAAAACGTAAATTTCTAAATTGAAAAAAAAAATTCTCTATTTTTATCATTTTGCCCTTAAGCAACACCCAAAAATCTACTCTCTTTAACGGTGTTTTAATTTTTATAAAAAAATGCAGATAATACCACGATAACATCGGTGGTAGCCACTAAACATCAAAGTGCATAAACCACTAGTTCAACAAAACAAGTGATTATTTAATCAGTACCAAATCAACCTGTTATTATTGCTTTTATCAATTACAAAGCTTGCTGTATACTGTTTCAACCGGTAAAAATCTTGCAAAAATATCTTTTAATTCATTCAAGCCAAAACTTTGTTACCGTGTGTGCTCTATAATACATATAAGTAGGTAGAACAACGCCTGATGTTTTTAAACAGTTCATTGTTCATTCTTATTTGGTTCAGTCAGCAGATAACAAAACTATTTACGTGTGCCCAAATGTACCAGAAAAAAAACAAAAAAAAATCAAACAGGAATAGATTGTTTGTTAGGGGCATGTTTTCGGTTATCAGTCCTTTTAATCATCATCCCAATAATCCTCTGAAAAAAGTTACTTTAAACTACTACCACAACAACCACAAAAATGCTGTGTTATAATTATTAGTTATTATCATTATTATTACTATTACTATTGCTACATAATTAGCTAAAAAAACGTACAGTGTTAATAATATGAGAACGTGTCAAGTATTGAAAAATAATATTATAATTACTGTAATCAAAAATCACTTGTACTAGACGATTAAAAATATTACACACGTCTCTGCTGCTGCTGAAAGTTGCTTAATGTCGCTACTGTTAGGTAACTGTACCTTTAAAAATAATTAACAAAAACAGTAGCAAGTAGGAATAGGTATATAAATTTATTTTGCGTTTGTTATTATTATTATCATTTGTTTGTGCCATTTTGCCATCATAATAATACATAAATGTATAAAAAATATAATATTATTATTCAAGTCGGGCAATGCTTTTTTTTGCGGATAATAAGAGCTACCATTTAATATCATATAAGGTTTTTGATGAGAACTATATATACATATATTAAACTGTGTTTGTGTTTCGAGATAAATAAATACTATGTATAATGACAGTTTAAAAAGGAAAGTTTAGAGTATTGTAAATAAACTACCTATACAGTAAGCAAACGTTTAAGGTGTACTATTAGTAAATTAATTGTTTGTTAGGCTTATTACTACATAAGATGGATCATTGTAGATAAAAAAAATTAAAAGATTAAGAGTACATTATATATGATAATATAATATGCATAAACCAACTCACTAACAAATTGTTACTATATTATTCTAGGCATCAGCAGACAGAAGGACACTTTCTGTTTTCGTATTTACTATCGCATTTGCTGCTAATAATAATATATAAATAAAAAATGATTTACCCTACATTACTATTTAAAAAATGATTGTAATGTCATTATTGTCGTCATGTAAACAAGATTTCAGGTGATGAGGCTTTAATTATCTTATTGACTAAAGTATACATTCCTACACATAGAGATAATTAAATATAAATGTAATAAATATTTTAACCTAACTTTATATAAGCTATGTATTTACAATGATCTGAGGATGGTGAGAATTGAAGCTGATATAAAAATTGAAGAAAGAAGATGCGAAATAAAAAATAATATTGTTGCAAAAAAATGGAAACCGCTTTTTTATTTATAATTTGTGTCATATTTATAAGAACATACTTACCGTATACTGGCATTTAAATTGCATACTGAATGTTTTATGTCTTAAATAAGGCACGGGCCCATTCTGCATTCTCCACAGAAAGGTACTCATTCCATTGCTGCGCTTTCATTGAGACATATTAAAGTACAGCAGCGTTGGTGGTAGTGATGGAAACGGTTTTTTGTTGATTTTAATCTCCAATGCCTTAGCAGTAATTAAATGTACTCATTGAAGCATTTTGTCTAAAATTGCCATCATATATTATGTTTGAAGAGCAGACAAGTAGGAAAAATATATATTATCACCAATCTATATGATTTCATTGTGCATGTGTGTATGCCTTAATATTGCACATGTAGGTTGCAAGCAAAAACATATTTTTATATATTTGCATTTGATATGCCGATACAAGTGGAACAAAGGGCAAACAATATGTTTTTCACAAGGACATAATTACATCTATTAATGAAGTCAAGTATGCCCTAAATTACGGAAGAGTCAATTAATTAGTAGCATTTTTTGTGCAACTCTTTGTTTCTTGTGCTGCATCGCCTTTTTTTCAAAAGTTTCCGCTTTCCTGCTGCTGTAACTGGGTAATCAATTTGGAAAATCAATAATAATTATAGCTATATTTACCGCATTATGCTAGTTTTATGAGTTGCAATATTTATTGCGCCTATTGTGTCTTGGATTACATGATTGCGGATTAATTGATATGAATACGAGACAAGAGCTATAGTAAACCTCTGCTTAATCTAACTTTAATCAGCTTCTATAATTAATAACTCGTGTTAAAATTAATTAAATCAATAATAAAGCAAATAAATAAGTTTACTGTCTGCTGGCTGAGCGCTTATCTAAACAAACAGATACCAATGCGTGTCATACATTATACATACCTATGCATGGATTAACACTATCCAATGTCGATGTAAGATTACCACTTTGTATAGAACGTGAGTTGGAAAGTAATTAGGCAGTTTGAAGGTATCTAACGGATATCCTATTTTGGCGAACATTGCCAAATCTATTGTAGTGAAAAACAAATAAACATATTATTTCGCCCAAATTTATCAGCAAAACTGAGTAATAAATAGTGAAGGATGCAAATGGAAGAGACCTTCCAACAATGCCATAATAATATTTTTTGGTATGGTAAGCTAGCTGTTGGTAATTGGTAGATCGTGAAAGGAGACTGGGGAAACTTGAGATGAATGGAATGGGAAGGATAAAAATAAAAGGTAAAAGTTTTCCGTACGCTACCCGATAAACCCAAAACTTGCTTTTCTTTCTTTAACATATAATATTTCGGATTTCAAAGGCGTCAGTAATTAGCACAAACAAAGCTCATCATAATCATACTCATCATCATCATCATCGTCGGAGCTTTAGCGTTATTATTATTTTGATGGCGTGCAGTGCAGGTAGCAGTAGAGTGAATTGTTTAAAAATAAAAATCTTTTCATTTGATTTTTTTTGTTCTCTTCATCGTCGATGGATTCTCTGTGTTCTGTTATTGTGGACCATGTAACACGTAACCCTTTCTTCCCTTGTTGGCATATCATTATCCAAACTCACCGGCACAATGATAATTACAAAGATAATGATTATCATTACAAATTTTTATGACTTTTGTTGTGTCTCTGATTGTTAAGCTATCCGCACTGCCCTGTTACAAGCATCAACAATAATAATCCCACCGCAACAATGAAAAGGTAAACGAAAAAAAATATATATAGAAAAGAAGCAAGCAATGCAATGGCAGCTACGGCAGCGGTGAGTCGGACAGGAACGGAGGAGATGCAAATCCTTTAAAAGTGAGAACAAGGCTGTTTTTACTACCGCTGAAAATTACATGAGAAGTGTTAAGAATAGAAAAAAGGTTGATTGTTGTTAACACCAACAAACAATCCAAATCCAATAATGAAGCTTGGCTGGGCCACCAACAGAACGACAAAAGAGAAAAAATCCACCGACTTCTACATAAAAGAGAGCTGTGCTGCTGCTGCTGCTGTCCATCAAAAAATATGATCGAGCCAAGCCAGCACAAGAATATAATTGTTGTGCTGCCTGCTGCCCCTTCTTCCTTCACGCTCATCATCATTATCTCAGTAGTCGAGTTAAAATGAGCAAGATAAAGAGAGAGAAAAAAGTCAGACTTGATTACTTTTCTTTCTTTAAACTCATTATTGTTGTGGGTTATTGTTGTCCCTAAGAAGCATTATTCCATTATGATTACTACCACAACTTCTACTTGCTTCTCTCCTCATCATCATTGCATCAGTAATTTTTTAAAGTTTGTATTTTTGGTTTTGTAGTCGTGATCGATGGAAAAGACGTGTTAGGGATTAATGATGCTTTTAATAAAGGTAAATGCTCGCCGCATAATTCACATTATTATTTCAAAGATTTAAAATAAAAGCGAAAATATTGGAAAATACAATTTAGACAAAAGCGTTATTTCTCTGATATTAAGAATTATGCAAATATGAATACCTAAAGCCTAAATCTACCCGAATACTCAAATCACAAACGACCTTCTGTTATAAATTCACCAATAAGCAACAACTAATAACATTGGCGTCAAAATTTGTAATAAAAGTTTGTATTTTCATCGATTTCTTATTTTTTTATTAGAAAGCAAATCAAGTTCAAGTTCAAATCGATCAAATACCCGACAAAAGGATTGTAGAGTGTTGAAAAAATATACTTTGTATACAAGTAGGTGGGAATTTTAACACATTTTCTCCGACAAGTCAACTAGTCAACTACCTACCTATATATTCATTCTAGTAATAGTAGTAGTCAAATTCCAAATTATTCAAGTGGGGTCATTCATGTTACGGAAACCTGATTTATTTTAATGAGTTTTATTTCCACTTTCCACACTCTACGATTTTAAAAAAAATCTTAAAGTATTCTCATGTTCTATATGTATGCTTCCAATCTTCAACGATGCAGTTTTATTCATCCCTTTTGTTGTTCCATTGTTGACTTGATGATGATGACGAGAATGACTGCTGCTGCACTGTGGTATTGTATTTTCTCTGAACATCATCCGAGCAAGCGAACGAGAGAGAGAGAGAGCCTTCCTCTTCATCAGCCAGCAAGCTGACACGGGAAGAATGGAAATTTCTCACGCTTCCTCTTCTGATGCTCTTTTGATAATGGCCCCCAACTGGTAACAAATGAATTGTCCGTGTCAAAGGCCAATTCGCTACTTTAATACTTATCGTAGCTTCACTTCTCCTAATTCTTTAATATAGTTCATCATTTATCACACGAAAAAGGTAATCATCGTCGTACACATTTTCTTTTCTTAAAGTCGTGTCATAAACCTAATTTTTTTGTATCTTTTTGAAGAAAAAAACCATTATCAAGTTTACTTGTTCTCCTCCTGTTAATTTCATGCTTCTTTATTGAAGTAATTGTGTTGCTGTTACTGTTGTTATTGTTATGATGACGGTAGCGGGATGGATAGAGTCAGAAGTTTAAAAAATATATATACCTATGTATACCTATATATCGAATAATATCTGTACAAAATATAACGAAGAAGAAGCTACCGCCAAGCGAGATAAATTATTTGACCATTTAACGTTTTATAAACGGCTAATAATGTTCATCAGATTTTAACATTTGAAATGCGCCTTTTAAAAATGCTTTTAGATTTTGTTCAAAATGTCAGCAGCATAGCAGCGTTGCATTGGAATATTATTATGAGCAGAGTATCTAGAGTAATTCACTTAATCTTCTAGTCAGCAAAAAATACAAACACATACAACAACATATCACAGTCTCCGGAGAAAACATGCTTATAAAAGAAAACACATTATAAAAATGGGGATGGCGGTGGCATAATAATAATAATAATATACGGCATGCCTGCCTCCATTTTTCCTTCGCTCTTGATTTGATTGTTATGACATGACACGATTATAATGATAATGGTAACAAAAACTATTCTAGAAGATTGCTATAATGCTTTTCTTCACACTTCACATTTTTTTGTAAATGAAGTGGTGGTGGTTGTATAACCTTGTCATAATTTTTTTAAACAGAGATTTAGCTGTTGTTCAATGGGAACGTTCATACTACACGGAGCATAAAATGTTATATGCACTATAAACATTAACATATTAACATTGTAATAAAATGCAGTCGAATTTGTGCAGATACCCTTTCTGATGAAAAAATAATATGTAAATGGAATTTGGTTCTCTTTTAAGAAGACAAAAACACTGAAAATTTCGAGAGCACGTCGCATATACACGTATTTTCTTTAAAGTGCCAACCAAATATTACACAACAAAACTGTCTGTTTTACTTGGTTCAAACAATGCTCTTTTTTCACATTGTTGCTGTGTTTTTTTGTGTTTGACCGATTTTTTCTCCTTGATTCCTCTGTGGTATATTAGCTTGACGAGTTTAACTAGTCCAATAATATGACCATTATTGTTATTATTACTCACTCTAAGTGGTCCATTTTGTTCATTCGTCAAAGCATTTCAACTGAATATCCCTTATGTGCATTGTTGTCTCGGAATAATAAAAGAGAGAGAGAGAGAGAGAATTTTCATTTTCTATCAAAGCAACTCACACAAACACACAATTACTCTAAAGCTCCTCTCTGCTGCCGCTGCTGCTACTTTTCATGTCTTTTTTGTATTATCTCTCTGTTTTTAAACCAAATTTACAATTCGTCTCGCGTGGACGTGCCATAGTGTACCAAGAAGCAGCATAAAAATAATGATCCTTTTTTACTCTCATTTTCATCTAATTCCGATTTAACATCATTACGCTGCTCCGGCTATTGGCTAATACACTTGCTTAATAATGAGAAGAAATTAGATAAATGTAAAAGGTTCTCATTTACGTCATGGCATGCACGATCATCTCAATAGCGATCTCCAACAGAGAAAAACAGCAAGAATGAACAAGAGATACGGAGAAGTGCAGTATGGAAATTAAAATGGAGGAATTTTGAATAGAAACAAACGCTCCTTTTTTCTCTCTTTTGGTAAGTAAGCAAGTAAGTAAAAAAGAGAAATGAATTCAGCATCACCATCACTACATGCCATGCCACAGAAGGAGTTCCCTGTTTTTATTGCGTAAAAAACGTGTCATGTCAAAAAATTTAGATGGAGGATTTTAAAATGCAGTACAAAGATAATACAATGTTGATGTGGTGTAAAAATCTGGAAAATGCGTAACCAAAATTAGGAAAAAATGTAATGTATGTACATTGTACTTTTTTGTGTAAAAATCTTGTGCAATAAATGAAGCGTGAATATTAAAAGAATATTATAAATGCTCACTTTTATTATTGTTATTACTTTTAAAAAGGCGTGCATGGTAAAGTAAAAGCTGTTCAGAGTCAAAGGTCTAATTTGCCTCAATTTATTTTCAAATTGCGCAAAATCTATGTACAAGGTTCTCTTTGTAATAAATTACAGGTAGCAACATGAAAAATGCTTTTCTAGTAGCAACGTACAATTTTCAAGCGTGAATTTTAAAGGGAAAAAAGTATTTTTTGAACTTTCCAAAATCATCCATGAAAATCGGAAACTAAGTGAGTGTAGGCGTTTTTTTGTCGAATAAATATGCTTGACTGTTTGCAATTTTTCTGCATTTTACCGAAAGAAAAAGGTGGATTACATGTGTTTTTTTTGCCGATGACAAAAAACCTTTTTTCTCATTCACAGTTAGACAGATGAAACGGTTGAAAGAAACAAAATATTATAGAGAATACCAGAAAAAAACAACAATAATTGATAATAACGCAAGAAAAAAAGAGAATACACAAATTTCATCGTGAGGATCTTTTTGATGGCAAAAAGCAAATAAATAGCTTTTTAGCTTATTCGATTAAAGATCACAACGGGAATACATCACGTACCCGAGAACCAAGTATAATCAACCAATAATAATAATATCATTGCGTTACTTACTACTCGACTACTACTACCTGTTCTTGCTTTGTTACTTTTTTTGATATTATCAGCAGGAGAACTACTGACGCTGCTCTGCTGCTGATGCGGCTTGGTTTGGTTACCATGATGACATGATAGGAGTAGCAGATAATGTTATGGGATGATGGTGGCAAAGAAAATGACACGATCATTAAAATGATGATGACGATCATGAAAGGATGATTTGAAGATAATAGCAAATCACAATCACAAAAAAATTGAGAAGCGGTCGGTGTGATGGCGCGAGAAGAATAGAGTAGACTTAACAATGACCACTGGTTAGATATGATTGCTTACGGGTGGACAAAATAGGGCAAAATGCGACACAAAGCTGTTTGTAGTAAGCCAAGTGCGGACAAAACTCTGAGAGTATTGTCCACTATCCAAGTTGGGAATATGCGTATACTTTGAGTTACACATACGATTGCTTTACAAATTAGAAGCAAGTATAGTGTGTCTAGTTGAAAAGTTTAAATATTCTATTTCGCCTTTCATATAAGCAGAGAAGGAGATAACCATCGCAATACGGCAAAAGAATATTATTATTATATATTGGGAAGAAGAAGGACGACTAAACAAATTAGCCAAGAAAGCTGCACTCTCAAAAGTGATCATGATTGGTTACGTTATAGTTGTCTTAGGTATGCGTATATGAGCTAGAGCGAGAGAGAGAGAGAGCAAGCAATAATGCAAGCATGCAAAGAGCAAAATGAAATGATGGGCAATTTATTTTACACGGCTATACTATCATCGCCACCAGCACTATACACACAGAGCTATGGTGATATGATATGAGTGAGAAAGAGAAGGATCTTGATGATGATGATGATGAAATGGTATCCGCATTCCTGTATGCATTCTCAAAGAAAATCAAAAATTGACTGTGTTATTGCATTGCATATTATTTTCAAGATTATTTTATTACCAGCGGAGAGTAGAGGTATGATCATGTTATTTATTGAAGTAATTATGGAACCGTTCATATATAAAAGCTAGGCACTTGTTTTTAATATTATTTGTAAAACAAGTACCAACTTATATAACGTGTTTTTTAAATGAACAACCCCTTTAAAAATGATTTTGTAACAAGTGTAATAAGTAGCAAGTATCTCATAAAGTAATCATCGGTTTTATTAATCTTTGTATTTTTCTTTCCTTTTTTTATTGTTCATCGTCATCATCATCACCATCGCCATTTTTTTCTTCAGCAGTAACACTCCTCATCATCAACTTTTAATCTAATCTACAGAACAAAGCTGTCCAATAATCCACCTGCTGATTGATGATGAATGACTATTTTTCTTTTTACTTGCCTCCACCACCACCACAATCTATTCATTTTTCAATTCATCTCACAAAATGTAAAATACATACGTAAAAATACATAGCCATGTATGTAATTTTCATACCAACGAATGAGAAGAAAAAAAATTGTATTATCGTCTGACGACAGGTTAAAACATTTCTGTATACTGCCGTCCACACAAAAATTCAAACGGAAAAATTGAAAATTACTATTATCCTCATTCTTCTTCATCGTCAGCTATTATTTTTTTTGTTTCTTTTCAAGTCGTGCATATATTTTCCCCAACCAACTTTTTCAATCATTATTATCATCATCATCATCATGAAGCACACACATTATATTATGTTATGTAGAAACATTTATTATGGGAGTAATAGAAAATGACTAATTTTTAATTAGTCTTTTATTAAAGTTTTATTGGAAAAATTATGCAAAGAATGGGAACGCATTATGAGGATCACGACAGAACAACAAAGGGAAACAATCAAAAGCAATAAGCAGGAAAAGAGGAAGAAAAATGGGAGTTTAATTATTATTAGATGAGTGAATAAAATTATAAAACAAGGATTTATATTACCATTAATGGAGAAATAAAAGAAGGTATTAAGTTTCACTACAGGGGACACGACCGTAGGGAGCATAATGTATGGCACGATAATATAAAAAAGAAGAAGAAAAAAAACGAATTTAGTAGTTATTTTGCTACTAATTATATTATTGTGTGGAAATTTTGCTATAAGCATTATCACGGCATACTTACTACAAAGCAAATTCCAAATGTGTATAGAAACCTTAACTATATGATAATTATAGGAGAAATTATAAACAGATTAAAAGAATAGATAGCACTGCGGCAAAATACTTTACCCCGATTTTTTGCTCTAAATATATATGCATATAGAAAAAAGGCAATTTATTTACTTATTATGGCGATACAATCGGAAATATTTGTTTATCTTAATCTGAGAAAATGAGGAATATTTTTTGAATATGAAAAACAACTATTTTTTTTAGTTTTTTTATAATGTCAGGAGAGCAGATAGGTATAGGTAATCCACAAATTATACTGTGGTGGTGGCGATTCGCTAATAAATTGCGTAACAGAGAGCACAGAGAACCAGAGAAAAAATAGATTTAACAAGCATGTCCTTCATCGTCAGTAGCAAGTGAGTATTTTTCTTGAGTGACTTTTTAAGAAGATAAAAGGAGGATTGCGAGAAGGTATGAAAAAATTAGTGAAGGTAATTACAAAGAAAAATTATCTCTTCCATTTACACACAATATTTTTAGCGTGAATTGCATCATACATTTTGTGTCGCTGTCCATGCCTGTTGTCAAGGTATGTATGATTAGGCAGAAGACCAAGCGCAAGCTAAGCTAAACTACACATTGTTACGTGGGACTTGAGCGACTAAAATGTTTTCTGTACGTATTTCTACTCTAGCACTGTATCGTAGGTATGTAGTTCGTGCTGGTGGAATTAATTACGGATAATATCGATTAATAATTTAATAACTTAAAATATCTCAAATTAATTGTATTGTGTTTTACACAGGTGGGTTTATTTATTTATTATTATGAATAGTCCGGTGTATTATATTATGTGACCATGGTAACCAAATCTAAAGTGCTTGTAAAGCATGCGTGTTATTGTAGCAATTTGTGATAAGCCCCCCAGAGATATTTATTTACGAGGTTGTGTGTAATGTGTATAAATTATTACATTGACGTGTGTAGAAAATAAAATGATTAAAAAGAGATTAAAGATTAGCCAAGCTTATTCTGAAAGAGAATATATATGCATATAAGATCCATCTTCCCGACGTCCATTCAGGCATATTTGTTTTACAGTGTGATATTATTTGTGTGATTGTTACAATGATATAAATTATCTTTATTAAAATAGAAGCTTAATTAACTGAATTTATTTCCCAATATACTACTACCTCACTGATGACTTCCTATAGATTTCACCCATTTGATATTCTCATTATTATTATTATTGTCCATCACGGTTTTTATAGAAAACAAATAAAATATCTACTCCGACAATCAAACTGGGTAGTTAATTATTATGAGTCATGGACACAATTTATTTATCTTAATGTAATTTATTTATATAAAAGTAGAGAGAAAATACAATGGCTGTTACACAAGAACATCTCTCAAGGAAAATAAATAATTGGTAAATATATGAAAATCTTAAACATAAAGTACCTATGTAACAAAAATCAAGATGACTAACACGGCGTAACTAGCTACAATCTTGGTAAAACCATGAGCGTCGTTTAAGCAGGAAGTATTTCAATCTGAAAATGAATTATCACCCGATTAATCATCATCAGCATCACAGATTTTACATTTTAAAGTAAAAAAAGAAGCTGGTAATCTTTAGGTCGGGTGTAGAATATAACTTGTAGAAATTTTATCTAGAAAAATCGAGATTCTTTTTACTGATGATGCTACTTTGTATATATGTACAGTAGTACCGTTTATTTTTGTTGCCGTGTACTACACGCTGCACGAAATTAACACGGGATAAAATATAAATAAAATAATAATAATCAGCCACTAGCCCGTGTGAATGATTAGGCAAGAAGAGAGTTGTACACGTAATAATAATTATAATTAGATTCACTGATGAATTCAGTCATTATCAAACACAAACAGTAAACAGAGCCATTACTATACAACGAGGTGAGTAGTAAAAAGCAGAAGCGGCGAGGGCGAGTGGTGAGCGAGTGAAATGCTAAAAGTCTTTGTAAAAACTTAACTTTCTGTGTCTGAACTCAAGCATTGCAAAGTAATATATTTAGAGCGGTAACCAAAAAGCAAAAGCATACCAATGAATGAATATATTATTTATTATCTCGGCGTGTTACATAATAAGTTTATAAAGTAAATTATACAGAGTTTGCGCTTTTTGAAGGTCATTTTAATTTAATTTTATTTTTTAGCATGTTGCTCTAAAGTAACTTCTAATGTATGTAGGTAATACTATAAGTAATGAGCAACTCTTTTTTAACAAGTGTCCATTTCGATAACTCTGTTTTGTAAAAGCCAATTGCATATTTTTTCGCATTCATTTTTTGCACAAACACTCCAAAGTGCAAAAACTATTTTGTATTTGGTAATTTTTTCAAGCTNCATATTTTTCGCATTTTTTTTGCACAAACACTCCAAAGTGCAAAAACTATTTTGTATTTGGTAATTTTTTCAAGCTAAATTATTATTATTTTATTTTATAATGAGCATTTTTTGTTTTTTTTTTTACGTTTTTTGCATACATGTCTAAAAGTGTTATTTTGCGCACTTTACAAGAAAAAATTTGGAGTAGGTACACGCAATAAAATTAAACAAACAAAGTGTACTTATGTGAAACTTAGATTTACCGTATGAAACAGTAATATGCATGAAAAAGAATGCCGATTATTGCCATTTAAATGCCGGCATCAGCACAACTTGGTTTAATTGATCCACTTGTTGTACTGAGCAAATGCGTAAGCTTGTACGTACGCATGTTGTTGTGGCGTGGTGTGTGTGTGCACTCTAGAACTTATTGGATGGTTATTAGAGATTTTAATTGGGCGTAAGTAATAATGATAATAATAACTAATTTAAGTCTGCAATGGAAAGGAACAATCGATGAGCAAGTAAAACAAGGAGAATAATTTTGTACAATAATTATAGTTATTACCAACAGAAAAAAATAGTTCTCTCGTCTAGTGTTTCATTTATATGGCATGCGGCTGTTTTAATACATTTCAGGGTTTATCATACAATACCACCAAGGATTACTATATAATAGATTATGCTTCAATTAAAAAAATAATTGTTTGTTTCCTTCTTGTTAAAAGCATTTATAATTCAGCTTACAAATATAATGTTGGAAAATAAAAATATATTTATTTTTTGTGAGTGAGTTATAAACAACAATACAAAGTAGACTAAATGACGATAGCGATGACAACTGTATTTCTCACCTTATTGCGAAACTCTGAGAATTAAGACCTTACATTGCTTTCATTCAATATTCCGTTAACAAATCAATATACGCTTTAGAAACAAACCTCTTTGTAATGCGAGTAGATACATATATACATGCCCGTTTGCTGTTCTTTCAATTTGCACAATTGTACAAACGTATAATTTATAGCACTTGAGTAAAACAATTCAAATCGTAATATTTAAAAAAAATTCCTAGAAGTATTCTTCAGTTACGATATAATGGCGATGATGATGATAGGGTGTTGATTAAATGAAAAATTAACAATTCAACCTGTGCTTCCGGAGTAAATGATAGCTTTTTTTCTAGTAATGGTACGTTGTGGCTTCAACTAATTTTTCATTTTGTTTAGCAAAAAAACTGCTTAATCGTGCAGTGCCCCTATTTAAAGCAAATACTTAATACCGTGAACATTGTTACGCTTTGCTTTTTTATGAAAAAAACGGGAAATTTTCAGAATGATTTTTTTGATTGTTGAATCTCCAAATTATGATTTTCTTTTTTCAGTGATGCTTTTATGATAATGAAACGATGATTCATCATTATTATTATAATAATAGTTATAATAATATACTTTTATATTTGATATGTGATAATGACTTGAGATAGTCAATTTAAAGAGAAATAAACCTTCTCGAAAAAAAACCAGCATGGTACACTAATCGAAGTGTGTGTATCGTTTAATGATGGCCAATCTAAAATAGGAAAATTGCCAAAGATGAATATAATAATTTGAAGCTATTCACGGGAACAAAATCACTTGTGTATAGTTAGAGTTAGCAATCGGCATACCTACAGTACTTACATTTCCAATTCTATGGTTTCTATAACTTCAGTCGTGCAAAACTAACCAGAAGCTTATAATATGCTATACTACAAAATGTTTTCAAATATATTCTCTAACTCTTGTAGGATAATAATATCATATCTTTATATTTTTTTATATTGGAGCAACAATCAACTTAACAAAATAGATAATAATAATAGTAAGGTTTGCCAAAAAATATATTTTTTGATTTACGATAATTATTCCTCTCTTGCCCATACATTTTAAATGATGATAACATATTGTTCGTCTTAAAGAAAAAAAATATATATGAAGATTCACAAAAAAATGTATACACATGTTAGTTGAATGAATCCTTTAACAAAGTTTGCAAAATTATGTATCGATTTACAAGTATTTTTTTCCCCGAAGAATCTACACAATACGGTACATCTACCTAAATAAATTGTAGCACTTTATTTTTCTTTCACACATACAAAGTTTTATTTGTTTATCAACACAGCCATCACTCATATTATTTTTTTAAACTTCTTCTTTTATTCATTTCCTGAATATCACTCTTTTTCACACCACTGAATTGATCTATCACTTGAGCCAAGCTCTTCTATTTCAGTTTTTCTGTAAAGAGCGATCAATCTTCTTTTTTTCTTTCTTTTTTCATCTTCAACAAGTTAGCAAAGCAAACATTGCATATATAAATATATGATCGCCCGCTATTATATAGTATTACAGGTGATTATCAACTTCACAGTAGGCAGACACGCTTGCTTTGTTGCATTTTAAGCAAAATAAATGAAATGAATTCTTCTAAAGAATCCATTAGCTGTTTCCCTTTTTTTGAAAAAAAATTAAAGTCAATATTATCTTTTATTTTTTTGAAAAGTTGTTACTACTACTGATGATGATGCTGCTGCTGTTGTTACTATATTTTTGTTAAAGGCGTACTCAACGTTTCTATGTGTTAAGTGATCGATTGATGCTCTTAAAAATCAACAAACTCAATCTCTTGAACGAAGAAAAATTTAAATCTAATTTTTTGGCAGAGAACGTGTAATATTTTGTTATCTAAATTCATCACCATTATTATCCGCTTTAAAATGAACAACAAAATTTTTACCTTTGGTTATCGATCATCATTCATTACCTTTATCATACTCATATTAGCATAATGGATTATCATACAATAAAGTTTACTGTTCGTAGCATAGCAGCAGCTGTTGTTGTTGCTGTTGTATTGCTTGCTTTTATCCTTGTTTTTAGATTAAAACAGGGCTTTGTGGCCATTTTATTGCTAATATATTTTACCAGAGAAACATTACATTACAACAATTAAAAGAGCAACATTAATATGCTGTATCGTCAAAAAAGAAATAAAATTCTATACGCTTATCTTCATCATAAATTCTCCATTTTATATACTTATTTCTGTTTTCTCTTCAACAAATAGATTAAATAGATGCATTGAAATTGGTAAAAAAATATGTGCATACCAAATAGATACCGATAAGTAAAGCTGATTGTCTGGCTGGTGCTGCTGCTGCTGATGATGGTACAAGTGCAGACAACAGACGGAAGAAGAGAGTCGAAGAGCAGCTAGAATGTTTTAATGATTGTCTGCTAGTTTTGCGTTTAGTGCAAAAATAACAAAGCGAAGCTACTACTAGCTAGCTAAACTAATGCGTTGTAGTAATGTAACTCGTTCATTTTTCTGATTAGATTTTTCTTTTTACATTACTTTGCCTTGTCTTTTCTGATAAGAGGTTGAGTTATGTGTCTGTAATTTTTAATTATTGTAATGCAGTAGCGAAAAGGGATATTAGTAGACGCAGAGATGCAATTATTTATTTGTTATGATTTGTTTTCAGCAGAGTTTTCAAAGCGTTTCGATATACTGAATTGACTCGGATTTAAAATATGATAATTTGAACGACGATAATTTAAAAAGTTTATTTTTTGAATGTGATCTGTGTAGATAGGTTCTGCACGCTGAATATCTCTAAAAAGTATTAAGTTGAAGTTTCTATGAACCAACTCAAGAGCATTTTTTTGACTTTTTGGAATAAGTAGATATTTTGTTTTTCAGTTTCGGAGCGATTAGCAAAAATGTTTAACAAAATTATTGAAACAAAGCATATACACATATACGTCATCTATATATAATTTATTAAAATATTGATGGCAATCAGAATGTTGCTATTTTCTGGTCTTTCAAGCGAATGCTGTCCAACTCATCTTCCGTATACCTTTAACTACCCTCGTCTTTCTTTTCTCCTTTTAGCCAGTCATATCCAACAGTCAGGCAGATTTTCTCTACTGAAACATGGACCATAACATTAATTCACCGCATACTTTTGCTTTT
>JAHZMT010000329.1:0-13201 GCA_027743785.1 Sinhomidia bicolor
CGTAGAAGAAAATTCCTGGATTAATTAATTAATTTTTGCTTTTTTAATCGTACAACTAGAGTGGATGATTTGTAACACGTTTTATAAGCAAATTGAAAGTATACATTTATCTATCAAACAGCTTACGTATGAAAAAATAACAGCAGAAACCTTGTACATTTTTGCGAAACCGTGCTATACTCATATTTATCGTGATTTAACAAGAGCTCGCTGTAAACTAAAAAAACAGCTAACTAAGCTTTGTTGACTGCTGTAAGCGGTGGTGGTGTATTGCTGATGACGAGGCAACGAGGTCGATGACAATCTGAGATTATAAGAATTTGAGAAAGGCTTTTCAAACTGTCAGTTTCATTTGAAATGAAAACAGCAAGAGATAACGCTCAAGTTACAGCAAACATTTAGGTTGCTGACTTAAGTGGGTATACCTACTGTTTGAACAATGTTTGAACTGCATTCTGCATTTTAATATAGTAACCTTAAAGTTGATATTGTGCATCTAATAATTAAACAAATATTTTTAAAACTATAATTACTTCTGTCTGTAACCTTTACCGACTCAATGCATTATTATATCGATAAATTGATTGTTGTGAACGTAAGATCATATCTGATATCATATGCATGTATACATGTCTACGTCGACCATGCCCCTTTCATGTTCAGATACATGGTTATGCATAAGGTACTTAAAAATAAAATCAACAAGGTAGTTTCTCAGTATTTTTTGAGATAATATCAAAAACACACAACAACTCTACAGCCACGCTACTTTATAAACATTGCTGTTGGGTGGTATATTTCTAATGGAGTAATATAATTATTTTAAAAATACTGCTTGTAATCTTTTGAATAATCCGTATTGTAAAAAAATGTTTTCATTAATTTTTTACGGGAGCTGGAAATAAATAAGGAAATCGACTGCTAGTTGTACTATCAAACCATAATTATTGAGACTCTACCATTTTGTTATTGTTGTAGGAAATCATAAATATTCCAAGCGATACAATCAAGATAAAACTGAATAAATCAATTCATTGACAGCCCATTAGTAAAACAACACGGTATCACTCAAGAAAATGCTATATAAATATTCATAAACAACTTTAAGACAAGAAATAGTAAAATGTCAGCACAATTATAAATTTACTTCGGATCCAATAATAATTTGAAAATAGTCAGCAATACTGAACATGCTGACAACTTGGATATTTTTAGGCAAATAAAATAACTGCCTAACTATATTTATGTATACATAATATGTATTGCTATGAATGACTNTGACAACTTGGATATTTTTAGGCAAATAAAATAACTGCCTAACTATATTTATGTATACATAATATGTATTACTTTGAATGACTTGATACCACCATATCTATTGGTTTTGCTTATTTATCGAAAAGGTCCACTATATACATTACATATTATGTACATAAATGCATACCTACAGTTGAAGGTTAACTTGACAAAGTCGGTATGGAATGATGATGCTCCAATAACTTTGCACAGGTACAATGTTTACCAAAAGTACATATTGCTCGTCGTCGGATCGATATAACACACAAAAAATACAAAAGCACAAAGTGTGCACAATATATAAAAGCACAATATATTACACACAGCTAAAGTACCAAAAGTCTCCTTCAAAATTGTGTCGAGTTTTCGAGCGTCGTCTATAATTGAACAGGTCCAAGTATAACTCTGTTACTCCAGTGGGAAATTGCTCTTTACAAAACGACAACAACTTTGGTCGCCCTTGACCAAGTCCACACCAGACTTGCCATTTTTTAGTACTTGTTGTTGTTACAACTGAAATAATTCCTTTCTATACATTTTGAAAGACAAAAGTCTATTATTGGAAGAGAATATATTTATGCGTGGCATATAAACGGCAACCAAGCATTTTTAGTGGGTGCTCCTAAGAGCCCCACCACCGCTTATAGAAACCAACAGTGGTTATTTGACACGTTTAGACAATGTCCTTGTTGCTTTCTCTTTTTAAACAAAATAGTAAGCCATTCTGTCAAGGAGCTTTTAAAAACAGTTCGGCTGTTTTGCAGTTTCGCCTTCTGGGATAAATATAAATGCATTGATGAATGAATGAATAAATAAATAAATAAATAATTTTTATGCAGTGTGTGGCAATACTACCCAATAAATATTATGCTTCCTGTGTGATTTCTTCCTGTTTAATGGAAACTCAAGTACGAATAAAGTGTAATGTTTTTACAGTCAGCCACAACCCCATCCTTTTTTGGTTTTCGGTAAGAGGAACTCCTTTCTAAAGAAACTTTTGCAATCATGTTGCCAGATAGAATGTAGAATGATTATCATTCAAAAGATGAAATGGTAAAAAGTCTGGAGAAACACACAAAGTTATTATTTTACAACGAATATATTTGTCTTGTTTTTTTACATGGGTATATATGTATGGCTGTCTGACATTTTCAACTGTCGGAAAAGCATATGAAATTGTTAACTGCACAATTCTCGGTAAACATACTCAGACTGATTTCCAATAATATAGTAGTACCAATGCGGAATGCGTGGTCGCCGCTGACGTCGTTATTAGCTTTGAACTGAACCCCCACTAATAATAATAATAATAATAACAATATGTTAGGTAACCCTATAAAAAGGTATAAGAGACCATGACATGTTCTCTTTATAACCACACATAACCTGTAATATTAGTGGTTCTGGAGTTAAACTGAACCCCCACTAATAATAATAATAATAATAATAACAATATGTTAGGTAACCCTATAAAAAGGTATAAGAGACCATGACATGTTCTCTTTATAACCACACATAACCTGTAATATTAGTGGTTCGGGAGTTCAGCAGCAACAGCAGAATCTATACAAAATGTTATATATTTTATAGGTGGGGCATAAGTTAAGATTCTGAACGCATATGTATATATTCCGGTCGATATATATAAATGTATATATTTATGTAAATAGATGCATGACAGATAACACACAAGAGAAAACGGTTCATTCTTCAGCACTTGTTTAGTAAGAAAAGAGGAAAGATAAATAGATGCGGTTCTCTTGCATCTGTTTTCTCATCATCAACAGTTTCGATTCCTGTTCCATCCAATCCATGTAATGTACATAATATCATAATGTATTTTTAGAATTTGACAGGGATTTTTTTTCATGTGGACAATATATCTCTACTCCACTTGAATAATACGTGGTTACATGTTTATTAAACTGTTACATTACAAACTACATTTTTTCTGGAGTCTACTTAGTTATTTCTTCACAAAAGAAATTTACAATTTATAGATACGCAAAACTCTCTTTCTCTCGTCTCTCTCTCTCTGATGTACACAACAGGAAGACGGAGAAGAAGAAGAAGAGAAAAAAATAAAAAAGAGGCGAAAAAAATCTCTGCTGCTCTTTACTTTTTTTAAACTTTAGCCTGACACGTCAACAGACACACAGTGTAGCATCACATCCCATTCACCATTTTACCGTCATCATCAGCATATCGTTATTTGTGTAAATGGGATGTGTAATACCGCCAACCAAGGTTTTAACTCGGATAATGAGTTAAACAAGACACATCTTATTTTCTTTGAGAGTAGTCGAAGAGGAGGAAAAGGAAGGACGGAAATAAAAATGTTCGTTAGTTTTTTATAAACTCTTGTTTGTAGTAGCTATAATACTGCTATTCTAGTGCATATTATTATGTGAAACTCTTCCTTTTCAAAACGACAAACCATCCTTTCTTTTTCTGACTGACTGACTGCTGCTGCTGTTACTACTGCCTGCTTACTTACTTGCCTGCCTGCCTCATCTTTCCTTTTTATTTTATTTCTTCAACTTTGCACTGCACATCCAACCAAACAACCAATAATATCACACAATAATAAATACGTCTATACTTGTAAAAACCTATTTTTTTGTAGGTAAATACTATGTATACACATATATACATACACAGTAGAGAATTTTAGTTGCGCTTCCTTCTTAATTTTTTATTTTCTATCTCTCAGGTCGCCAATACTTGAAATAAACGAAGGAAAAATTTCAAAGAAACTGTTCTCTTCGCTTACTCAGATGGTAGTTCTCCTTTTTTCTCAAAAGAAAAAAAAACTTTTTATGTATTATGCATAATCATGTGATATTATTACTTGGTTTTTTTCTCTCTTTTACTTACTACTACACAGCTACGACATACATATATGTAAATGTAAGGTAGGTGCATATTAATAGCATGAAAGAACATCTGTATGAAATGAATTAATAGCCAAGAAAATCATGCAGTGCAGTGGAAAGAAGAGGAAACTGTTTTGTGTTGTTGTGATACAGTCATGTCAGCACAAAAATGTGTAAAAGAGCAAAAGCACCATTTCATGTAAAATTGTTATTATTATATTATTATTATTATTACACGTAGTTCTTCATGTATCTGTGTGTATATTTGTTGAGATGTATAAAACGAAATGCACGTTGGTTTCTTGTACTGACTGTCGTGTGTGTATGTGTGTAATGTAGGCTCTCTCTTTTTGCATCTTTGTAACTTTTTTCTCCTCGTCGCTCTGTCGTCGTGACAGACAGACAGACGGCCAGAAAAGAACCAAGTAGAAAAGGAGAAGCGCTCTCGAGAGACAAAATGAAATGAGATGAACCACAAAACATAACAGAAAGGCTCACTGACTGTGTGACTGGCAACATTTTTTTTACAAACTGAATAATGCTTTTTTCATATCTATAATATACATATATGCATACAACTTTTATTATTTTTATCATTGTGTTCTCAAAGTATTTACAAATTCACACATATGTAGTTGGTTA
The DNA here is from genome assembly GCA_027743785.1 of Sinhomidia bicolor. Lineage (NCBI taxonomy): Eukaryota > Metazoa > Arthropoda > Collembola > Entomobryomorpha > Entomobryidae > Sinhomidia > Sinhomidia bicolor. The sequence goes on from JAHZMT010000329.1 coordinate 4,815, forward strand.
TATTTGTACAAGATAATATCAATCAGTATGACTGTATGTTTTGCATATGAGGAGAAATAAAACATTTATTTTTATTGTTTAGGTTTTATTTAACATTTAACGCACATTTAATGCACTTTGCAAAAACATTCTTGAAGAAGATGGCATGGTGGTAGGGCGAAGGTATGGCTCAGCAGTAAAATAATAAATAATAATTTTCCACTACCGAAATCAGCAATAATTCCCAATGCTAAAATTGTGTGCTTTATTGCTTCAATGTTAAATTCTAATTTAGTTTGTGACACGACTAAAAAATATCTATAAAAGAATAGGTTGCCTTCCTTTGCTACTTTGAATATTAAGTGTCGCTCGTTTCACATTGTAGATATATCTAGTTGAGCTATCATCGTCAACAATAAGAACACCAACAACATCATGACCAAGAAAGAGTTGAAAAGAGACGATACTAAAAAAATAACTAGGAGCGTGTCAAGCGTTGTCTTGAATCAGTGCGATAAGACGAGATGCAGTTAACTGTGTACATATTTAGGTATATCATCATCAGCAAAGACCAAGTATATAATGTGTGTATATCTGCATATAAATATAATCTCTGTAAAAGTAAAACACATACTTGTATATTTTGCTTATGAAAAAAAAAAAGATTTCGACATGTGTGTTTCAAGCTAAATTTACTCCTTCATGCCTTCATCCATCCATCTATTTATCCACTACCACCGCAAGCAAAAAAGCAAAACTCGGCGCACTCTTTTTCTTTCTTTTCTTCTTACTCGACTGTCTACATATTGACAAGTAGATACTCGAGTTGATAGCTCCATATAATATTATTAGGCAGACATATACTACTACTACTCCACAAAGACACAAGAGGATATTAACGGGGGCAACTAACACAAGAGAAACATTCACAGTTAAACTTTTTCAAAAAATGCGCATAAGAAAATTCCCTGTCTCGTTTTTGTCTAATGTCTTCCTGTGCTAGCTAGCTAGCACACACGGTGTGATGATGATGGTGGCGGTGGTGGTGGTGTATGTCACACACCACGTCGTTCTCGTACACATTTTTTTTTAAAAAAGAGTAGTAACAAGCAAAGAAGCACAAGCTGACTTTTATACGATGGATAGATAACTGAAGAAATATACTGCAACAAAGCATCTCACAACGCAATAATAGGCACATCTTTTTTTTTCTTTATAAATACCAATAAGCATATATATTATTTTCTCTCTTCATCTTCTTATTGGGATAGGAAAAACTGATTATTACAAATATGCAGTATGTGTGTTTGTCGACTGATTTTTTGGTGATGTGGTGGTGGCGGAGGAGAAGCACACATCTGTGCAAGAATGTACTAGATGAAAATATGCATTTTAAAAAGCGTTGATAACAAAGATATAAGCAGTGCCAGCAACGTTTTTGCTGTGTGTTCAATTTCGAGTGAGAGAAAGAGAGAGAGAAATAAATACAATTGTCGAAGAAGGAGCACTGGTTTGGTAACTTAAAAGGCGAGTCAAGTCAAATTCAATGAGTGTGAGCGAGCAGGAGCAACAGCAGAAGAAGAAGAAGAAAAGGAAAAAGAAGACAACAGACAAACATTCTGTCAGTAACATTTTTATTCTTTGCCCAAAATCGGACAAAAAATCTTCAACACCAACATAATCGTCATCATCATCATCATCTTCTTCATGAATGCTGCGACTACTACAACTTCTTCACAGTCTATGAGATTTAAAGAGAATGGATGAAGATGATGGAACTTACATACATACATTCGAATTTAGAATGCACACACACCCAAAGAAAAAAAAATAAGTTGCATTTCTGTTTCGTAGCAAGAGAAGCAGCATATCAGCAGCAGCAGCTAGTAAGTTAGAAAGAAGGAGGTATAAAGATATATTTTCTTTAGTAGAAGCCAAAAAAGCTCAGTTTCTTGTGAATAAGCGATAGCTGGTGTTTACATAAAAATGTGGACAAAAAACTATCACGATCTTTTTTTTCTCTTCTTCTTCTTCTTCTCAATGTTTCAGTAAATGAATTTATTATTTTCATTATTTGTCTGTTGTGTATGTGTGTGCATACTTTCCATTGCAACATTTTAAGTTGAATAATAACAAGACGTGTTGTAACCTCGGTTTGTACAGTCTGCCAGACAAATCTGTGTAGTACGACAACGACGGGCTGCTCGAGCTAGCTAGAAGCAGGTTCATCACCATCATCATCACCATCACACAAATGCAGTGTGTGTGCACACAGATAAAAAAGAATAAATAAGATGTTCGCCGAGTCATTTCTTTACAGTCTCATTCCCAATCTTTGCTTCTTTTTTTGCTTCTCTTTTTTAACCATTTCAGACCATATTTGAACTTGAGCACTCGTAAAGATTTAAAAGTGCTTAGTTTGATGGCACAAGTCAGGTTAGACGTTTTTTTGTTCCTTTTTACACTTGCATACTCTGTTACGAATAATTGTACAGGCAAAAAGAGATGACGGCACGCGATACATAATATTATTAATACACACGATTTTTTTAACCTACCTATCTACCTACATACATGTTGCTTAAGTGCATGTGTGCATGATGGATACATTGGTTGATGTATGTATGTAGGTATATATCTGTTACAATTTTCACGAAATTCGTTAGCATGTATTTTTGCAGGAGGTGGAACACATTATTTCAAATTACACTTGCATTTTAATATTTGAATCTAGTTAAACTTTTGGGAGCTGTATATGTATATTATTTGCAAAACAGAGGATAGCGAGAGAGAGAGAGGAAAAAACATGCAGAATGTTTGAAAAATCTGAATGCAGCTGCAACACCACGAGTTTTTATATGATGGCGATGATGACGGCAAAAGCATTTTTTACCTCCCCGCATTGCCTCCTGCCTGATTCATGATAACAACCCCAAAAACCTTTTGGTTTTCTGCCAGGAGAAAACGTTCTGGAACTTTATAAATACCTAATGCAATTGTTTACACACAGAGGTAGCACAATCGTAAAAATGCTTCCAACAAATTCTCGCAAAGCTCCCACAGTTAAAATATTCAATTAGGAATGTAGCATCCGTATAAAGAGAGAGAGAGAGAGAGATTCTTAAGGTCACTTTTTTCGATTTAATCTTCAGCATTTGTAAACAAATTCATTGTAGCAGCAGCAACAGCAGCAGATTACGGTAAATAACTGCTCAGTACATAAAATTATAATAATATGTGCACATATAAAATGCTGTTTCATTCACATTCCGACAGCTTTGTATACAAAAAAAAATATATATGCATTACATTACATTGTACATATACAGACATGCCTATTTCTACCTAGCTTCTCTCCAAAGAACAATAATGAATGTATGTAGCAAGTAATACGGGATACGAATTTGCACGTAAATTTGACGTAACACAACCGTCAAACGTGACGATACGGTGGATTACCATTGAGTGCTCTTGTTTTGTTATCATCGCCGATCCGATATAAGTTGTGAAGAAAAAGAAGAAAGCAAACAGCAGAGCAAGGCAGTATAAGATTTTCCTTTTTCCTACTTACGCGTTGTAGTTGTATAAAAGGTATATTTTTAGTTCTTTTGAATGCATGCAAACAAGTGCAAAAACTTCTTGGTCTTCGCTCTAGTGCAAGTGCAAAAACTCCTCTTTCTTGCTCTTTTTTATCTGATAAACAAAGAATACATTCTTCACTGAAAACTTGAAAATGATTTGATAAGCGTAGTTCCACACAAACACACACACACAGCCACCATCACCACCACCGCGATAAAAATGCGGCTTTTCGCATACTTTTCTGCTAAGCATTTCATGTAAACCGGATAGATGACAAGAGAGTCGACTCGACCGTACTATAAATTATAATAATAGTGTAAACTGTAATAATGATAATAAATAATAATATGGGATATGGATATATCAAGTGGAGAGGTATGTATCTATCTCAAAAAATATTCTATTAGTCTATTCTGTCTTTTTAAAATATTTTATTAACATTTGGCTACTCTTTCATTATTTCCTTTTTATTATTATATTACTGAACCAACAGTATGTATGCATGTATGTATGTATAAGAAACGCCAACAACAACAACAGCAACGCTACTATACTGCTACCATCATCATCATCACCACCACCACACACAACACTTCATGTACCGTAACAGTGTTGTTAAGCCAAGGATCAGTAAGCGAGCGTGTTAGTCCCATCATCTTTTTCTTTCCTGCCGTTCTTCTGTCATTCTTTTTCGTGATCATGTCGAAAAGGAATGGCTGATACCGCATAATATTGTCTAACAAAAGAGGTTGAAGAAGATAAACACACGGCGATGATGAGGGAACGCACACTCGTGTCAACGTCTCACAGTCAGTGCCGGAATACTTTCAGCGCTTTTAGTAGTACTATTATTATTATTATTATTTACCTGAAATAAAGCAGTAGCTCGGCTGCTACACATGTAACTGTCGTACAGTCCAAACAAATAGAAATGTTATTATGGGTCTTGTACAATATTTCAAACGAATACAATAAAATATATACACACACAATATTATAATTATTAAAATGCAAGGAACGGTCAACGGTTTCAAATGAAGATAGAAATGAATAAATTAGCGCGTTACGACTTTACTGATATAAATAACTATTTTTTAAAAAGGATACAATATAATGCATTAGTATTCAAATGCATCATTAAAAAAGCATGTCTTATCTAATGCGAAAAACAGCGGAAACAATTTTTTTGCACATGATTTGCGTACTACTTGTATTGAGTATAGAGATACAAGCTATACAGTTATACTACTTGTCTTCTTCCTTGCAATTATGAATTTCTTTCATGAATACCTATAATATCAATAATTTTTAATTAGATGATATCCATTTTCATTTATCAATGCAAGCACTCATACAAACTAAAAGGTAATTTTGTATGCTACTACTTACGATAGTATCCGTACAAGCGAGGCTAAATAAAAGAAAAACACGTTCATACAAACCATATTATGTGTTTGTATCAAACAGAGGTAATTAACTGTCACAGTCTCGTCTCTCGACTCGACCGTGTCAACTTGTAAAGTTTTTCTGTCATCGTCATTCAACGAGTAGCCAATATTTCTTTTGTGCTTGCACTTGAGCGCACATTAACTGCAACTTAAGTTGTTGTAAAGGATGTAATGCACTCCCAACTTTTCAACTACAAGAAAGAAGAAGGAGAGAAAAAAACGTGATGCATGTGTGAAAATTAAGTAACCCCGTTATTATTACTATTATTATTACGCTACCGCACAGATAGCAGCAGCAGAAGAAATGACGAGGAAAGTGACTACAAGATAATTGCATTCATCTGCTCACATAGTTTGTTCTTAATGTAAAGAGAAATATGGTAAGAAAACTAAGCGAGTAGATATTTACACACAGTAATTTTCTGCTTAGAAATTCAGACTTTAGAAGTTAATAATAATTTTTAAATTGTTCCTTTTCCTCATGTACTCCACATATCACACACTAATCATACGTTGTGCCGGAGTGGTAATAATAATAAGTAATAAGCAGAAAGTGCCAAATCTCTGGGAAAATGTTTACACAGTGTTTGCATTGTGTTTTCAACGACACATACATACACCAGAGTCATTATAGTAATAATAATAATAATAATTCGGGTGACGGCAACTTAAACGAATATGAGAAAATGAATCGGAAAATCTCCCAGCTCTTCACCAGGGTGAAGGCAGTAGTGAGAAGGATAGGAGACAGAGAGAGAAGAAAAAACTTTTTTTTCTTGTTCTGGTATAGATTAATGCAGTACATGGGAAAAATGACAGAATGCAGGGGTAACGACTTTTGATGATGGTGATGATGATTCTGTGTATATGCGTTGTTTATTTAGTAGCAAGCAGTGAGTTGCATAGACTCTGTAGATTGAGTTTAAACAGCTTTATAATGCGTAGAAAAAAATAAACTAATAAAAAACGGAGTAAATATATATATATATATCCACCTTTTTCCTCTTTTTTAAAATATACACTGAATCTTGTACTAAATCATGACATTCATTACAGTTTTTGTCGGGACCGGAAACCTAATACGATGTGGTTTACAAATAAAGTAGCTAGAGCATATTATGTACACATTTGATTTTGTGATGATAATGCACCCTTTTTGTAGATAGATATACTTACATACATATATAATGTATACAGGACTTGTTTTTGCTTTACAGCTAACTGCAGTAGCAGCAACGGCGGATACGCGTGTGTGAAGTTTTTAAAGTAAGCTTAGCAAAGATGCTAATAAATTTTGTGTATGTGTCTTCATATTACTTATGTAGATGACTGAACTGAAAAATATTTATTGCGAATTATGAAGTTTATAATTATAAAGCAACAAATATGCTGACAAATTAGTACCATAAATTAAAAAAGAATATAATACTTAATAAAGTCCGTGAGTATGAAGGAATACATACATACATATATAATGTATACAGGACTTGTTTTTGCTTTACAGCTAACTGCAGTAGCAGCAACGGCGGATACGCGTGTGTGAAGGTTTTAAAGTAAGCTTAGCAAAGAAGCTAATAAATTTTGTGTATGTGTCTACATATTACTTACGTAGATGACTGAACTGAAAAATATTTATTGCGAATCATGAAGTTTATAATTATAAAGCAACAAATATGCTGACAAATTAGTACCATAAATTAAAAAAGAATATAATACTTAATAAAGTCCGTGAGTATGAAGGAATCAATAAGGTCAGGAGGTTTTGCTTGCCACGAGAATAATAATAAATTAGCACTAACAAAAGCAAGGTCAAAAAGCAAAAAAGAGTTGATGATTGTTATTAATGTTATTACAGTTTTTGGCCGACAATTGCAATCAGTTTAGACGATATTAGTTACAACAATAGCCAGATAAATTATTATCATTTTTGATAAATAGCTACTAGTTTTCGCTTTGGCTACTTTGAATCAACAACTTTTGCATGCTACTACTACTACTACTACATTTGGGTTGTTTTGCCGTTGGCTCGTGGAAGGACTGCACCTTCCATCAAAAAAGCAACCTAGATGTTATGTACACCACTAATCTATTATTGCCTTTAACATTTTGACACAAGGAAGGTGAAACGGAACACGATCTTTACTGCTTGTACAATGTAATAATGAGGAGACACTGAAACTATCATTATTGGCTACTCAAAAAAAATATTCTTAAAAAATTATTCTTGTCTTGAAGTTCTTTTTTATTAATGTGTACCAACAAAGTAGAAGAATTGAACATCAACAATGGAATTGCTAACATAAAATATTATGCAAATACACAAATTTCTTTTATTCATTTTTTGTGAAAAAAAAATCAATGCGGAACAGATTTGCACACCTTGTGGCTGAATATAATGTAAATAAGGTAATTTACAGTGGTCAAAATACAAATAATTATAGACAAGCCATTTTGTTCGTCTTGTGCAAATAATAATAAAATAAATTTTTGTATTGAAGTTTGTTACAAAGTGTCAAGAAGATTGCAAATGCATATATTTTTGCACCACACCACATACAACATGTTCGAAAATGTATTTCACACGAAATGCATGTAAATGAACGAAGGAAGAGAATGAAAATAGAAGAGGAGAAAACCAGCTCAAGGTGATGCATTACATGATTCATGTGAGGTTAATAAAGTCATTGGCATTTTGATTTCATTTTCATTCTTGAGTCACTCGAGTTGTTTGATGATGATGTTAAGTTACAGAGGAGAAAATTACTGACTCTGAGAGATAGAGAGAGAGAGAAGTACAATATAATAGCAGCACAGTGATATGTGGTTTTTGATATTTAAACTGTTGGATGCTGTGTGGTCTTGTGTAAAGAGTTAAGAGTGCAAGCAAACCAGCAGCCAGAGAGAGACAAAACATCTCACAATCTCATCTTCTACCGTTGCTGCTGACGGTGTACGTACACACTGGGTACGTATCCTGCATTTGCTATTTTCATAACATGGGCTCGGTGCAGAAATCTTTGTCTCCTTGAGCTCCGTTCGCTGATTTGTTGCTTCACATTTGATCTGCAAGATGCTGCCACAGTCAAACAACAAGTCCTTGTGTATACCACCATCACCACCACACCACCATGTTACTACTACTACATGTGTGTAAAAATACAAATAAAAATCATCAACGGAATGCTCTTTGCTGTTGCTCAAGTCACAACAATTTGATATTTGATGCGTTCACTTAAAGTTATATATATATATATTTTTACTTGTGTACAATAAACCTACTTACAGTTTCTGGGCTGGTTGGTAGACAATTTGGTCATGTGTGGTTATCTGGGTAGTTACATTCTCTGAATCAGATTAGTAGTGGATGCTTGAACACGA
>JAHZMT010000330.1:0-20610 GCA_027743785.1 Sinhomidia bicolor
CCACCACCACCGCTATACATTTTGCTCCACTTTCATTCAGTACTTTTCACGCTTCCAGCGCTTTTTCCTCCAACTTGGTACAGAAAAAGTAATTTGCGTAATATTAGCATAAAGTTTGGCTAGCTGACTACCGCTACCGCCACTACTACCCCATTCATTCATCAAGTTATTCTCCTCATTTTCTGTTGCGTAATGTATAATTTCATGGGAGAAATTACAAAATCACGAGAGTCCTTCTTCCAAGGAGAGAGAAGGAAATTGTAAGGAGCATAAAACTCAATTATTAATAAATTCTGCGAGTAATGTAATTTTCACACTTTCTAATGAACCTTAAAGTTCATCACTTTTCCATCCTTCTTGATTATGTACAATTGTAAGTGTGTGGTGCGTTCATCCATGCGTGCATGTATGCTCTCAGCTGTAACTTGATACATGATGCTGATTCTTTTTTTCCGTGTGCATTCCCGTTAAAGGAAGCGTAAAATCCACCATAACGCCATTTTACTACCAAATTTCCAAAAGTGATGCTAATACGTATTTTATATGCCATGTATCACAGACGCTTATTCTTCTTCTTCAACTTCTCATGAAAAAACTTTTTTTTTCCAGTTTGGATTCCAGACTTTGTTCATCTGATTGGGATTTAATAAAGAAATGGATAACCAATTCTCTTTTACTTTTTGTCAGCTTATTCCCGCTCCAACCACCAGCAGCTATAAAGAAACATGTATAGCTAGGTATTTATATGGCCGAATAATAATAATAATAAAAAGTGCTGTAAGCAGTGCACAAACTTGAGAGAAACTATGCCTAACTTGTTTTTTCCTTGAACAAAATTTGAGCAAAGGAGTATATATAGGATTACCAATGGCTAAATTATCGAGAAAAAGAAGTTAAAAGCAGCACTTTGCTAAAGAGTATCCCTACATCATCAAAAAGAACGAGGTTTTTTTTTGCAAGGCATTTTTTTTCCTTTTGTTTTCCCAGCTCTCATCATCAACGTTTGATCGTGTGTGTGTGGTAAGTCATCCGACGGCAATGTATTCGTGAAAAATTCAAAACTTGATATTTTTTGGTAAAATTTGACCTACTTCAATTGATGTTGGTATATGCGGTTTTCTCCATAAGTTTTACCAAAATTTATATACATACCTATATATACACATATATATATATATATATTGTTCTTTGGGGACGCTGTGTTACTCTATGTGCTATGCCATCTGTATAATCCGTAATACCAAAAAAAGCTCGCCACCAAGACATGATAGCTATAACCCGTTCGTGATTTTTGCTGACACTTCTTTTTTTTCCAGAGCATGTACGCAAAATATTATTACAGATTACAGACAAAACTTTATTTCATTTCTTTCAAAGAAAGACGTAGAACAGCGGGTGCCGGTGTGTATAAGATTTTTCTTCGTTTTTTTTTCACGCCAAAAAAATAGAAGGAATTCTCTGGCACTTTTCCTGTGAAAATGTGATACGCGCGTATATGTGTACATGTATGGGCTTTCCACCAGCTCTCTCTCTCTACTCTATCTTTAAAGCAATAATAACAAATGATCGACGATCCATCACATCACACCAAGCAATAAAATATATTTAGCACGTGTGTGCATGCAGCGTCATATAAGAAAATGGGAAAGCCATTTTGCGACATGATTTGTGAACCAGGTTTGTACCCAATAAAAAGTTTTTAAAACAATATGCATTGCGCAAAGATATATTGCTTTTAAGCCTTCTTTACATGAAAAAAATTGTTTCAGAGGAAAGAATATAAGTATATATTATTATTATTATTTTCTTCTTTCGTTGTGTACAACGCGACAGATTTTCTCTCAAAAAACTCTGTCAAACAGAAAAAAGAAAGCTTGAAACACACACACACACTTACACTTCAACAAACCAACCTACATACTTTCAAATTTCAGAGATGGGAAACGTAAGCAGCGGAAACTAGAAACAGTGTCAGACTGAGACTATTCACTATTCAAGTGAGAAAGCCTCGTGTTCGGAGAAAATAATAAGAGAAACAGAATATAAAGTATGTCAGAGGAGATGAAGCATTTTTCTGGAAAATTCAAAAAAAAATATAATATATTAAACTCGAATTTTGTGGAACACACAAGTTCAAAATTGTTTTTTAAAAATTCTTGAAAACTACAACGTAAAGCTTTGTTAGACAATGGCAACTTTGCAATAATGAAATTCAGTAGTTCACTAATACGGTAGTAGGTTGTATTATTATTGGCAAACTCATTTTAACGGTGAAGCTTATATTCCTCATCCGGATAACCGATTTATTATTATTTTTTCAAAAAAAAAGAATGAATGATAGTAAAGCATTACTGTGTTCAGAAAAGAAAAGAAAGCGTACANATTTTTTCAAAAAAAAAAGAATGAATGATAGCAAAGCATTACTGTGTTCAGAAAAGAAAAGAAAGCGTACATAACTAGGTACATATAATCGGATTTAAATATTGACGGGAAAAGCAATTTTTAACCTTCAGAAAAGATTTCAAGACTGTTGCATGTGGCAGCACGTGAACATGATTTATTTTCAACGAAACAAAGCATGTTTGGCAGTTGTCTGTTCGTTTGCCACCTTAAAAAAATATATAAAACAAAAAAGCTGGAAATAAAAATGTAACCCGTAACATTACAAAAGACACACACAGGGAGAATTGTAAAAATTGTACCAAGCCATGCAAATCTGACTTTTAATAATCTCCACCAATGCAATATTTCACAACATGTGAACTTTAATATAAGCTCAACCAGCACATTAGCTACAACGTGATGTGGCATGCATTCAACTCGGAATTATATAGAATATTATATATTTGTTGCTTGTTACAAATACATGCATTTTAAAACACTCGCTGGTATTCGGTAACCAATTCAGTGGGGGATACCACAGATTAAGTTGCCTTATGCTTTTTGTGTCTGTCTGTCCATTCGGTTGTAATTTCTCGGAATTTAAAAAACTATTGTAATTATTGTTTTCACACAATACAAATTATATTGTAGAACTATTATTATTATATTATTTTTATTAACCCAGTTTCCACACAAGTTTAATTTGCAAAATTTTGGTAGAAAACAGGAGCAACGTCCCAAAAGAATGGAAGATTTGCAATGTCTCAAATAAAAAGCAAATTTCAACTTTAAACTGCAACTTTCCCCTTTCGCTGTTTCTCTACATTTGAATATATTTTTTTACTTTTATTCTCAATAACGCCATAGGGAAAACAGCGGATCATACTACTGAGTCTGTCATCGTACACTAATCTTATTTTTTTCTACGTCATCATGCCAATCCTCACTGTAGACTCACATGTAACCAACTGACTAAGCATTTTTCTTCAGTAGGAATTTGAAAGAGTTCTCAGGATCCAGATTGAAAAGCACTTTGGCAAAAAAATGCTAGCGGAGAAATATACACATACATGGGCAAAGTATAAAAAACACCATATGGATTTTTTGCAAGCTCATTGCCTCTGTCCCGTCTCTCTCCCTCTCTCTCTCTCTTTCTTCCTCTCTTTTACACTACAACACCACTTTTGGCCTTTCAACACATAAATTATATTATGTCAATTTTATTTTCCACTGGCGAATTTATTTTCTCCTTAAACCTTCCAAAACGCGACGTCTAGCACGCATATACACCACCACGACTACAGCAACACTGTCAAAAGTGTATTTTGAAATCAACATATAAGCACCAGCCATAAAAGAAAACAAGCAGAAAGAGAGGGAGAGAGAGAGAGAAAGAAAGGCATTGCTCCCTTTGAAAATGAAATTAAAAAGCGCTGAAAACGATGCCGAATAAATTGTGCATATCATTAAACAGTTGATATATTATTAAGCTTTGTTTGGATATGTAAAAAAAATAGGAGCAGTAGTGTTTTAAAAGAAACGGAACCAGAAAATAGGGTAATAAAGTCATCTCTCTTTCCCTCCTTCTCTCTCTATCCATCCATTTACCTATTTTTGGATGTATATTATTATTATCATTATTAAGTTTTTAAAAAAAGTTTCTCTTTTTTTACTTTGCACGTTTTCGGAAGGCATCACAGCAACAGCAACAAAACCGCTCTAAATAAAACTTTCCCTTCTGACTTCCCTTGCATTGCGTTGCCGTTAATTACCTTGACTGGTCCATATTTTAAAAGTGACGGCTTGTGCGCACCTCTCTAGTAGGAAAGATGGCACATCAGCCTACTAACCAACACCACACTACCACTACCGCTATATCCTCCACGCAAAAACCCAAACAGACTCCGGTCTACCAATATAAAAAAAGCTTAGAGAGTAGCAGCAGCAGCAGCAGTTTTCTTCCCTAATATATATCCTTTAACGTAAGCATATAACAGCTCATTCGACAGATCACTTAAAACAAGACATACAGAGCCTTTTTCATTTCCCCTGTCTTCCTTGGTCAGGATTTATGTCTGAAGAGCAACAACGATGGAGAGAAAGAGTGTTTGCTTGCTTTGCTACTACTTTTTCCACTATTTACACCACACACACTCACACAGTAGCACACACACACAAGCACACTTTTGTCGGCTAACTATATGTACGTACAAAAAAAAACTCAAGCTTTCTAAAAGTGGGAAAAATGGCCGACCAAGGGAAGTCAACATGGATGAAAATATAGAGATGCTTCTACTATCACTATTATTATTATTATTATGTGCTTTGCTTAAACGAATGAAACACGTGCTTTCCCTTTTGCCCCTTCTAAAGTGTTCCACTGCTACTACCCATTCCCATTTTCTTTGCTGAATTACTGTTATATATTATAAATGTGCAACATTATAATAATAATGTAGAGACCGTCAACACATTATAATAAGAATACTTAACTTTTTTTTTATAAAGAAAGATATATATATATCGTGAAGCATTTTCTCACATTAAAACAACTATCCTACTTTTTTTCCTTGTACTTATGTAACTAGGTATAAAAATATTACTGGAACTTTCAAAGCTCTTCTTTTCATTACTACATATATAAATGCACATGTGTGTGTGTGTGGCTGTGTGTTTTAGAAGCAAGCAAAGCCATAAAGCCATGCTGTATGATGTGTGTTTTGTGAAGTTTCTCATTTCTTTTTTTTTCTTTTTTTTTCTCTCTAATATAAATAAACGTAAAACGTACACTCACTCAGCAGAGGAAAAGTGTGTGTGTGTGTGAGTTTGTGTGTGGGAAGCATATTAAGCCTTCACCAAAGTTATAGAATGTCATCCTTTAACTTTATTACCTCTTCACATTACACACTTTCTATGTGAACGTACACAAGAATAATGCTTTACTCTCCCTTGCCACCAACACGAAAACAAGCCACTTCGAAAGAGAGAGAGAGAGAGAGAGAGAAAGAGAGAGAAAAAAAATGTTGAACGAAAAGCATCAAGCAAAAGCTAAAAAACAAGCCACAGAACAGTAGAACGCGAAAGACCTCATAACATAAAATAAATATATTATGATAGTTTAAACATGACCTACAAAATGTATAGAGGGAGATATATGTATAAAAAGTAAAAGATGTTCTGGAAGAAATAATAGAGCAATAACAATAATAATACTATACAGTAAAAAAAGGAGCATAAAATAATATTTTATAAGGCTGTGTGTGTTGTTAGCAAAAAGTAAAGCTACCATTCGTTTGAACAGAAAAGATACATAATCCAAACGAGAGAGCAAGTTTTTTTCTCTTCTTCTTCAAAAAAACCCCATGATCATCGTCGTCATCATGATCATCATCATCAACATGCTCGTTTTCATGCATTTTGCTAGCTGCTATACCACCACCGAGCCACCACAAACACCACTTTGCTTATTGCTGGTTACAAGGAAATAGAATAGAGTCCCTCTCCGTCCTACTCCATTTAGCTGGCAGTGTGGGTCTGAAGGAAAACCGCGAGAAGCACGACCCAAAGAAGATGAGGAGAAAGTAAGAGAGGCAGAGAGAGAGAGAGAGAATAAGATGAAGACTTTTGAAGATGGAGAGAAGAAGAAGAGCCCACAAAAGTCTTAGCGTTTCAGGAGAAGACACACAGCTATAATTCCAAACAGCAACATGGGAATTGCTAACTTTTTGTCTCTTCATTGGAACGAACATACATGCATTCGTGACACATTACTTGCTGGGTTTGTTATATTATCAGCGAGCAGAGCAGGAGAGGAAAGTGATAATAGAGAGAAAAGCTAAGCTAAGTAAAAAGAAAAACTGAGTCGTTTTAAGAAGATATACTTTTAGCAGTGGAGTAGTTACAACAAACTCATCATCCTTATCCTGTCCTAAAGGGAAAGTGGCACTATGCCCTTTTCCTCTCTCTCTCCATCTCCCTCTCTTTCTCTTTATGAACTTATAAGTTTACCTCTCCAGACATAATAATATAAAGACGAAGCAAGTACCAGTAGCTAGTACAGTAGTAGTAGTAGTAGTAGGAAGATGAAGTGTTCCTTACGAATGAGTTTGTACGGAAGGGCCTCACATAAATATCAGGAATGCCATGCGAGAAATAAAAAAGGAGACAACACTCTTTTCCCACCCTGTCACCGAAAACACACACACAGAGAGAAAAAGATATACACTACTTGGCTGAGTGTGTGGGGAGGAGAGAGCAGCAGTAATAATAATATGGTTTCTGTTGTACTCGAGTGAAGAAACAGAGGAGTTTAGCTTGGCTAAGAAGAAGAACAACTATTATTATCTTCTTCACTTCCTTCTTGGTTAATTCCGAGAGATAGAATAAGCATTTATAAGTACATTCATAGGAATCAAAAGTGTAAGGAAATGTTGTTAAGTGTGTGAGGCGGACAGATAGAGTATTCTCCTTTTTTTTAAAAAAAACCTAAATACCCAGAGCAGCCGTGCGCTATCTTGAGAGACAGTAGTAGTGAAAAGCATATAGCGTAAGTAGCGTATAGCGTAGCAGCAGCAGCGGTTTACAAAATACTTCTGCTCCCTTAATTCCCCTGCTTTTTCACTTATTACCAACTTTTCATCCGATCCGACAAAATAATGTGTACTGGAAAGGAAGAAAGAAAGAAAAATAGTAATATATCTATCTACCTATATACAAGTTGTGCTTTTTTTCTTTTTTTTCAGAAACAAAGTTGTACAATGGGCAGATGAAGAAGATCGAAATGATGTGATTAAAAACCAACAGCGTACACACACACACACGACGTATGTATAAGTAACATTAAAAAGGTACGGATAGGATCTCTTCTTCTTCTCAGCTAATATTATCTGTTTCCTTTCTGGTGATTGTGAGGTATGTTGTGCTGACGTGTCACTTTATACCCTGCTATCATCACACAAAAGAGTAAAAAAAGAAGAAGAAGAAAAGGAGGCTACTTGATGATGACAATGTGAAAAATAGACGAAGAAAATAAACGATTAAAGTTTGTTGAAGATGTAGAGTAGTAGTACTACAAGAAAGAAGAAGAAGAAGAGATCGGCCACTCTTTTTTTTCTTCTCTTGGTGGTTTCCCTCTTCTTTGCCGGAAAATAGTTCCACTCAAGTGGAAAATTACCTACGTGAAAATCCATTATCCTCCTCACCCAGAGAGTCTGTTGAAAGGTGTTTCTGAACTGCCTTCGCATTTCTTCACTCCTTGAACATAATAAAGATGGCTGCTGAGATTCCATCAAGGTTCGTTATAAAACCTCAAAATCACCTCTGCACCCTTTTAAATGGGTGAATGAATGAAAAGTTTATAGCCAGATGATGATAATGGTGGTGGTGAGAACCGAGAAAAGTATTTACTTTGCCCTGTGCATATACCTA
This sequence comes from Sinhomidia bicolor, assembly GCA_027743785.1. Taxonomy (NCBI): domain Eukaryota; kingdom Metazoa; phylum Arthropoda; class Collembola; order Entomobryomorpha; family Entomobryidae; genus Sinhomidia; species Sinhomidia bicolor. The sequence goes on from JAHZMT010000330.1 coordinate 7,810, forward strand.
CCTACCTACCTAACCCACAGACTGGCATATTATTATACACACGGAGAGAGAGAAGAGCCACACACTGATTTGATTTGATATGCCTACTCATAAAAGACGGGATAAACGGTTGTTTGAGATAGAAGGCAAGGTGTGTGTGCATATCTGTGTGTGCATGTATGTGCGCAGCTATTACATTATGCATGCAAACAAGGCAGTCTGACAAGATGACACGGTGAGAGAAGAAATGCTGTGAAAAAGAGAGTAAAACGGTGAAAGTACGTAATAAACTGCAAAATACTTCCAAAAGGCTTTCCATCTTCTTCTTTCGTTTTTTATTACACAAGTAAACCTTCCCATTCACCTTCTTCTTCTTCGCCATCAAGTTCGCTACTCGTTTTTGCTACTTCAACTGAAAATATGCGGTGGTGGTTGGTTGGTTGGCTGGTTGGTGATGCTAGCCGTCCTGACACAGAAACAGACATGCCAGTTTGCTCACTTGCTCCAATATATTTTCTTTCATCCTTCTCCTGTCACTACGTTCCAATGAGATTATCTTTTTTTTTGCTCTGAATGAAGGAAGATGTCCAAACTATCCGGAAACTAGTTTCTCTCTCAATTTCACCCTGCCATGTGAAAAGTCTTGGGCTCCTCTCATGCATTCATTCATTCAGTTGAATTCAGTTTCACTAATAATAAATATTGCATATACATTTACGCAGTAGATAGGTTAGTGTCAACCGTACAAATAGGCATGTATGCAGGCAGGCAGGCAGCAAGCAGGCAGAGTTGCATGAAGAAAGAAAGAAAAGTGAAATGAATATGTGTCCTTCCTTACTCCAGGAATGGGATGAAAGCGCACGACATTCCCACCACCACACCGTGAAAGGAGCAAGTGGAAAGAAGGAGAAGAAGAAGAAGAAGGGGAGAGGAAACTGTGTCATAAGGACGTGATCAAAGGATTGGGAATATAAATCACGGTTTAATTAATCGCTCCAGACTATCTTTTGATGGTCGCACAAAGTCAAACTACCATCCATTTGAGGGAGTTGAGAATATATGAGATGATGATGATGATGTTGATGATATAAAGTCGATTCGACACTGCTCTCTCCCTTCATTTATTTATGTGCATGCACGTATCTTCCCCTTCTCTCTCTTTCAGAGTCAAAGAGCTCCTAACAAGTCTGTTAAAATGTGAAGAATGGCTTTAAGTTTTTCGCACAAAAAATATATAATGTGAAGTGAAAGAAGAAAATGAATAAAAGTATTGGGTTGGGTGGCTGTAGAAAATATAGTAGTAGAAGTAGTAGTGGCAAACGAGGAAGCAAGCCATAAGACCATCTCAAAAACTCTCTTCCTGCCGCCTTGCCTTTATTGTGCCTATCTTTGTGTCTGCCACCACCACCACTGCTGCCAGTTTTAAGCAGGAGAACGTTTGCTGTTTGTTGCTGCTGCCGTCGTCCGTATCGTTTAATTTCCTTCCTTGTGCTACTACTTAGCTAGAAGCGCCGTGAAAGCAAAAGTCTTTTCTTTTTTGATTGTAAATACTACTACAAACACTAACAACAAAAAGGACATGCCGAATTCTGAACTTGGAAGGCTTGTTTGATGGAGAAAGAAATTGCAAGTTGCCTGCTTGCTTTTCTCTCTCTCTCTCTCCCTCTCTTCCTCTGTCCATGTACGCGAATTCTACTCACGCACGCTTAACATTAAAGAATTTATTAAGGTCTGCTGAGATTTACAGTCCCAAGAAAGATCCATCGAACAAGTTTATCCTTCTTTTTTTTCCTTTGCTGTGGTCATGCATCCTATCCTCTCTAGTCTCGTTCTCTTCTCGCTATCCAAACTCACTCACTCTCTATTTTTCTCCTATTTGCGTCAAAGACTAAACGAGTATACATTCTACGTACATGAGTACAAAACTGCGTTCAAATACTATAATATATAGACGCTTATTTACCAACAATAAAATAACACCATGTGACCACCATGATCATCATCATCATCAAAGTAGCAGCAGCAAAGTAGTCGTTTTATAAAGTGTATAATAATATTAACATTGTTATTATCCACATAAGCGTATGAATTTACAACAACATCCACACTGCGGCTGGTGAGCTTATATAGAAAAGATGTTTCTAGAACACTACACAGCAGACAACTGCCCCATCACTTTTTAACAATTTATCTATCCAGACGACAGACAGCAGCGGATAGAAATAAAAAAAAAGTTTTCGCTTCTGCTGCTGATGCTGCTCAGTCGTGAGATTTGAGAGGTCATATGTAATGTAGTAGTAGTAGTGCTTCGACTACTCCACTGCTGCTGCTGCTATTATTATCGCACTTGAGCGTGTTCTTTAATAGCAGCAAAGTCAGTCACATGATATGTTTTCTTTCTACATATTATAATCTCCTTTTAGTACAATAATAGAGCATAATAATAATAATACTACTTTCCTTTAATACAAAAAGCGATTAGAGTATAATAGTAGTAGACAAAGTAGCCCAAAAAAGTTTATCCTCGAAAATATAGACATCATATTCCCATTTTTTTGGGGAAAAAAGATACTCTTATTTCTGTTCCTCAACTTCACTATTCTGTCTCAGCTTCATTTCTCTGAAGAAGAGAAGGGGGAGAACATAGTGAAAGCTTACTTATTTATAACGAGTCAAGTTTCTTGCTAAACACTTCATCTTGGATTTTCAAAGCAGTATTCTGGTTTGGCAAATGTTATGTTCGTGGGAAACGGCTACTACTACTAATATAATATATTGCGTGCAGCATTGGAAATATATACAATGTGACTTCCTTTTCACATGAAAAATAAAAAAAAATCATTTTTATCGCTACGAAAAAAAAAGAAATCAAACTTTTTTCTCTCTCAACTTGCGCTTATCAATCATATGAAATAGAGAGAAGAAATAGTCTAGGCATATTATCAAAAGTTAAAATTTGTAAAAAGAGCCAAGTTAAAACAGTATAAAGAAATATTTGTAGGTCAGCCGAGTTCAAAAGAGAAATACCTGACCGAATTTTTATAGTACATACTAGGTCACAAAATATTTCCAAACTTGCTATGAATTATAGTGTAACAGTAGTAGTAGTAGTTTTTTTTTCTCTTTCTTTCTCTTTCTCTCTCTCTCCCTTTTGATCCATTATGTGCACGTCATGATTACTATTGTGAAGAAAAAGCCATTTAATTTAAATTCAAGAAACGTCCTTGCGCTTTTTTCTTTCCTTTTCATATCGACAACGGTATCTCTACTACCACCACTACCACTACTACACAATACCGACTGCCGAACTTTTTCCATCGTCAAAATGAAAATGGTCTTTCTCTCTCTCTCTCTGAATGTATAGCATTCATTTTCATCATCGTCATCATCATATCTCCCACTACACACACACACACACGCTGCTTGCTCTCTGTCTGTAAAACTTGAGCAGGAAAAAAACACAAGGGGAATGAGGAAAAAAAGAGGGAAAAAAATTAGGAAAAAACGAAGAGTGTACATTCTGTGGAAAATGTCATTATATATGCTCTTCATGCTCACAGGAAGTATTTAAAACGGAGAAGCGGTCTGGAAAAAAAGCAAAGAGAAAAGGACTATGATGATGACGACTGCTGCTTGCTTGCTTGCTGCTGTTGCTGAGAACAAAGAAGGAATAACTAATTTGCCAATGTGGTATGGTATGGCATTCATAAAAATAGTATTGCTTTATTTTGCACTGGTAGTGGTGGTGGAATAGAAACGTAAGTATTTTTATGTTTAAAAAAGAAACACTCAAGTGTGGTGGTGGTGGTGGTGAATAAACATGCATTCAATGGAATTCAAAGAATCAACATCCCACCACCACCATAAAAAAAACTGGCCCATAAGAGGCCAATTTGATGGGAATAAAGCAGAATACTAGAAGAACAAAAAAATATTTTCTGAAGCTGGAAAAACAGACTGGTCAGACTGTAAGATATTTTATATAAAGAAAAAACAAAAAATTCCAAAAAACTGCTAGTTTACAGTTGAATATTTGCTTATTTCACTTTTTGTTTCTTTTTTTCTTTCTAACAAGTAGTTGTTGCAAAAACATGAAATTCTTTTTTTGCATCGCCTATTCCTTTTTCTTTTTCAACAACTACTATACAACTACTGAGCTGCTTGCTTGGACACAAGAAAAGACATCAAGGAAATTTCAAAAGGAATAGTAAACAAAAGGAAAAAAACAAAGTTTTCAATATTTACCAGCAGGACTCTGCTGGACTTTCTTTTTTTTTTGCTGCTTTTTGTATTATGGAATTTTTTGAAATGCGTTTGACTTTGTGTATAATATGCAGTAGTGATACGAGATGATGTGCAGTGTAAAAAAATACAAAAACACACATACACAATGCTAGGCTTATCCAGCCGTTCAAAAAAGTTTGTGGGTGAATGGTAGTAGTAGGGAACCACACTCAAAAAAGAGAAAGGAATGTTACCCCTGACATGGATTCTTCTTTGATTCACTCAAAAGCATACATAAAATGGAAAGGCTGTCTACAGGGAATATATTGAAATACCTGATTCCGTTTTCAGTTAGGTAAAAAAATACAAAAAAATATGTATATTGAATTTGGTGAAAAAAAAGTAAACTGGTAAGCATAACATTTTGTATGGCACATGCCTGCAAGGAGGTAAAGCTCTGGCAAGCGTGTACTGTGAAGTTTTGAAGTAGGTACATTCGCATGTATACCTACCTATATGGTTACAGGAGGAAGAAAGGTGGGTCGGCGGGTTCTGTTTATGCTCAGCAAAAGCAACAAATCACACCAAAAAATATGCATTACACTACAGTTTGCATGCACACACACACACAAAATAATAATCATATCCAAGCAAACATTTTCGGTTTGTCTATTTGTTTGTAGTACTAGTGCTCGCTTGCTTTTGAGAGAAAAAAAAACTGAGGGAGCATGACACAGAGACATACACACACACAAACAACACAACGCACAATATGTGACGCCTTGTTTACTTGTGTATTCATTTGGCATGTGCCTAGTAAATCATTCTTATTGAAATTCGGATTTTTTTTGTACTATTGGAAACACTACAAACATTGGTATTATTAGAGTTGTTTAGAAAAAATGGTAGAGACAGAGAGAGAGATATGCCTACACAACCAGCTTATCAATGTGTTATTAGGACAGGTTAAAGAGATTCTCAGCGTGTTCAACTGTAGACATCCAAACACTACTACTACTACATACATACACGACGTTTTTTGTTGAAAAAAATTTTGAATACGGCTTATTTACCAGTTCAGCGGATTGTTTTATGTGCAAGCTGCAGTAGTAGCAAGAGATGTACATGTACTTATATAGGCTGCTGCTGCTGTTGAAGCGACGTTTGCTGTGTGTTCCAGAAAAAAATGAAGTTCAGAGAGATAGCATATTATTATAAAGCTTAAGTATTTATTGCTTTTCAAGGTAATATGAAAGCAGAAATTTTGTGGTTGCTCCCAGTAGATGCTCAAAGTGGATAGATATTTTACTTATTTTTAGCTTGGATAAAAAAAAATATTGTTGTGTGCTGTGTACTTATGCTACATAATATTTTCTATGCTATTTATTTAAACTTGATAGTAGTAGAGAGAAAGAGTTTGCCCGTTGAATGAAACGCGCTTTCCATAAGCTTGTCTTCTCACTCACTGCATGATTTTCTACAAGAGATAGGATATACACAAGAACAAATCTCATTTTGATTTCGTACACCCAACAACAACAACAACACAATGTATAGGTCTACGTACACAGCTTTCACTTCTATCTCTCGGTGGAGAAAGGCAGATGGGATTGAAAGTGAATAGAAAGATTTGATTGGAGATTTTTACTTCTGATTGCTTTTCTCTCCTTCTCTCTCTCTCTCTCTCTATCTGTGAGGAATGCTCGCTAGTTGAAGTGACTGCGTGTATTTTACATCTTGTTCTATTGTTGTTATGTAATATATGAAATTGTAAAGAGGAAAAAGAGAAGGAATCAAACGTCTATTACGCGTTTTTGTTCTTTTCCTTCTGCTGCTGCTGCTACTATACTGGAGTCGGATGGAGCTTTAAAAAGTTCTATTGTTGTTATGTAATATATGAAATTGTAAAGAGGAAAAAGAGAAGGAATCAAACGTCTATTACGCGTTTTTGTTCTTTTCCTTCTGCTGCTGCTGCTACTATACTAGAGTCGGATGGAGCTTTAAAAATTGTTTAGACACTTTCATTTCGATTCCCTCGCATGAAAGCAAACATTACAAATGGCTAATGCATAAAAGCGTCTCTCTAAAAATTTACAAGTGTCCTACATAAATATTTATGCTGGCTGGTTTGTGTTGCGCTGCTGCTGTAAGTCCCCCGGAAATGCATAAGAATAAATAAGAATACTACTCGTGTCGTCCTTAATACTCCTCCTAATACGTTTTACTATTGATTCCTCCTTTCTTCAACTACAAACTACTCCTACAACTACTACTTTAAATGCTTCAAAGAAAGGGTTAAAATTTCCTATCGTAAATTTAAAGACCTACAACGACCAACATACCAGAAAGGAATTGAAAATCACCCTCATTTATTTATTTTCCCACTTGAACGCCTACGAAATCTAGAGAGCGTAAAATACTTATTGGCAATTACCGAAGAAAATGACATTTTAAAATTAAACGGCAATTGTTGTTGGGAAATGGAAGAGAGGCAGAGAGAGAGAGAGTGGAATGAATCTAGAGTAAAAATGGCAAAAAAGAAGAGCACAATATGCACAACACAACATACTTTATATATTTCCTAGAGCTTCCACGCAGTATGGCTCCATTTATTTAAATACATGTCTGCAATAAATAAATAAATAGCAGGGAAGCAGCATGAATGGAATTCACGTTGGTACTACTACTATTGTACATACAAAATATGTAGAGTACTGGAATTCTTGGTTCTGGATTTAAATACATGTCTGCAATAAATAAATAAATAGCAGGGAAGCAGCATGAATGGAATTCACGTTGGTACTACTACTATTGTACATACAAAATATGTAGAGTACTGGAATTTTTGGTTCTGGTAGCCAAATCGAGATAGCCGCACACAGAAAATTCCTTGCAGTACAAAGCTTTTAACCTTTGACATTTTTTTTCGTCGTAATAGCAGAGCACTGAACGGCGAATCGAGTAGCACAACTTCATTTTGGAAATGCACTACACACACACGACACGACTTGCTCAGAAAAGAAATGAGCCAAAAGCTCGATCTAGTGTGAGCTGCAAAAAACTGCAGACATTGGACCTTCACCGTGTAACATGCCAATACTAAATGCAAGCAGCAGCAGTAAGCTACGCGCGCTTCGTTCGTACACACTACACTACTGCGTGGTAAGAGGGCGACCTTCAAAAGAAAAAAAACGCAAAGCAAGCAAACAAGGACAGATTACCGTTTAAGGTAGGTGCTTGATTATTTATATACAGAAAAAAACAAAGAATCTTTTTGGAGATGACATTGTACACTTGTCTGCTCTCAAGATACAGTAAATATTATGAATTATGACAGATGAAACTACAGTTGTTTGCAACAAACTAATATCACCCAGTTTTGGGATTAAAGTTTTTTTCTTTCTTTTTATCATACCAGTTGTACGGCAAACACACAGCGTGCAACTGCATCTTCATCATTATTATTAATGACCTACTTTTAACTATTTCCCCATATACCAATTACCCACTGGCTAGCTTTACATGTAAAAGTATGTAAATGTCACTCGAAAACTAACTCTTTTTTTCTCTCTTTTTTATAGCTTCCCATTCATTGATGATGACTTTGTACTGAGCACTGAGCAGTGAAACATAAAGATCTGATTTACAAAGTCCCTCTTCATTCATCTTTCACCATACAAAAATAATATGAAAGAATGCAGAAAAACTATAGAACCCTGCTTGTATGCAAGCAAGTGTGCACGGAACAAGGCGGGAGATTTTCTTTCCATGTGAGCAGTTTTCATGGACACTTTTTTGATACTTTGCCTAGTTCCCTTTCAAAACTTTATATACGATGTACTTCCATCTTGACAAAAAAAATCCCTCCAATTTTTCCTTGAATTGTTATTATCACCAGCACACAATACAACACATAAACACACAAACAACACATCAAGCACTTTTTGAAAAAAAAATACTACTATTCATTTTTTTCTACAAAAGAGATTTACAGCGGAAAATATTTTGGATTATATAGACAGTCTTTAATAATAATAATAATAATGATATCACTTTGAATGAAATATTCACAACAATATTTACAGTAAGAATGAGTAATGAGCGCTACTTATAAATCCCTCCAATTTTTCCTTGAATTGTTATTATCACCAGCACACAATACAACACATAAACACACAAACAACACATCAAGCACTTTTTGAAAAAAATACTACTATTCATTTTTTTTCTACAAAAGAGATTTACAGCGGAAAACATTTTGGATTATATAGACAGTCTTTAATAATAATAATGATATCACTTTGAATGAAATATTCACAACAATATTTACAGTAAGAATGAGTAATGAGCGCTACTTATTTATAGTAGAGGAAGGCAGATAATGAAAGCAAACAATGAGCTGCGCTGACATTTTATGATTTCTGTCTATTCATCAACGGCACTATTACTATTGTGAAAGCTCTATGATAGTAATCACAATACTACTATTGCCACACACACACACACTACACACATGCAACTTATTATTATTGTATATTTTTTATGATCATACAACCGTAATTACTTGCCATCAGAATAAAAACTTTTCCTTGAAAAGAAAGTTATGGGTGTGCAGTATTTTATTATATTGTGTGCTATTTCAAATGTGAAAAGTGATGAATTGTTGAGTGAAATGTAATGTGAAGGATAAATGACAACAATGCACGTATTTTATCCCGTCTCCCGTGAAGAGTTATCCTGTGAGTATAATATGAGAATATTTTTCAAAATGCTCGTCTTTACAAAAAAAAATAATAAAACCTTTTTTGTCAAAAAGGGTTAATGGTGGAATCCTGACAAATACAAAATATTTTTTATGAGTTTGTATACAAAGGTTACTATTTCCTATTTCAATGGCAGTTTTTTACACACATTTTTTGAAGATGTTTTTTTAGTCATTTTCCATTCTACAAAAGAAGAAAAGCTACCAAAAAATATATATTGTATTTTCTAAGCAAAACTTACCGACTGGATTTCGCCTGTGAACAATGAACAAATCGGAAATGTTTGAACCAACTGAGGACGATGATGATGTCACTGAAGCAGTAGCAGCAGCAGCAGCGAAAAAAATGCTGCTGAACAAACAATCACCATTGCATGTCCACAAAATCACACAAATGACTGTGATACTTATCCTTATGTTAAAAAAAGAAATTGGAGAGCTTTTCATTGAACCAAGAGAAATCCTCATATTTTTCGGGATTACTATGATCCAGCTTATTTGGCAAATGTCACTTTAGAATTACATATCACACATTCCCATCCCTTGGTATTCCATGAAATTCTGTTTCACGCAAGTAGTACTTCCAGTGAAACACAAAAAAATCTCTTGAGTTCCCAACAACCTCTCCTTACACGTCGAATGTATGTATTTCTTTCAAAGTTTACAGTTAAAATGAAAGTGTCAAAAACGACAATATATATAATTTGTGTTCCGACACTCATTATTAAAGATACCCAACAGTGTCACAGCGTGTAGATACATTATCAAGCTTAAAGTCTATCTACATGTCTCCAGTTACCTGAAACTTAATACTCTTTCTCCTTTCTGTGTTTTTCTTGTATTTTCGTTTGGAAAGAAGCAAATTTCACTACCTCTGTATATCCTCAAGAGGACAAGTACAGCGCATCCATTTTGTAACCTAATTATAGAAGAGGGTATAGTTATGCAACTTTGCTTAGTCTCGGCAGCAGCAGAGCGGCTTTAGTTGCAAATTTTTAGAAAAAAAATCTTTTCGGTATAACGTAAAAATATTTAGGTATTTTGCACGCCGCATGTGTCAGTCAATTAATTGTATTGGTTGCATAGCTATAGTTGCATCATCATCATCTCGCAGTTTTGCATGTATCTCCTCCACTTCACAATTTTACGCTTACGTAATAATCACGGCGCGAACGTTTTTGCTCATCATCCATTTCATTTCCACCAGAGAGTATATTGTTCAGAGAAAAAGACGATTCATTTTGACAATAATAGGAAAGAAAGGCGACGGGTAAAGATGATGATGATGAAACACTCCTTCATTAACTTTGCAGAGCAGCAGCAAACGTCAGAAGACACCGCCAAAAGCAATGAAAGTAGACAAAGGAGATATTTACNAGAGCAGCAGCAAACGTCAGAAGACACCGCCAAAAGCAATGAAAGTAGACAAAGGAGATATTTACTATGGCAAAAAATAAACTTGTAGAATAGCATATCAGATACGACTACTAGGACGGCATATAGATTACTGCTTTATATATTGCCGCCACGATAGCATCTTTATTAATTGAAATCCATGTTTATTTAAGGGAAACATTATACGCTGGAAGAAAAACAGGAAATGGGAAGGAAGTGTTGTTCTACTACTACAACATCAATATATTATAATAAATGATGATGTTGTTGGAGTCAGTGAGTTTATATATATCGCCCCGCGATGCGATAATAAAACATGAGCACAGAAGGATCTTCTCCATAATGTGTTGCTTTAGATTAAATGGTCGCACAATTCTTCTTTCTGATGAATTGCAATTTGCTGAAACCCATACTTCATCTTACAGAGTTGTTACACTGAAAACTGAACTACACCCTACACCACCACCACCACTTTATACCATAATAATCATCTTCATTATCATCGTGTAATTCTAGAAGCAGCAGCATCAGTAGTAGTGGTACAGCAAAAAAATAAAAAGATACTTTCAACAGCAATTTTGTTGAACAACGTTTTTGTGCTTGCTGCTTGAGTGTACTCACTTGAAGCAGAGCAGAGCAGCATCAGCATAATAATAATAATAATACCTAATATTGTTATTTTCATCATCAACGGAATCTTCTTGAGAATGAAGTATGAGCGAGTATAATAATAGTTTTTGTATAAGGTTGCAGATATTAGCTGTTTCCTTCCTTTGTTTGCACTTGTGTCTCATGTGCCCTTTAATAATAATATCCTTTCCCCATGAATAATACAGATGGAAATTGCTTCCAAAAAAGTTGCAAGCACGATCGGCCAAACCATAAGCACAAAACTAATTTCCTTAATGCGTGTCCATTCTACACGGGTTTAGCATGCTACACCACCACCACTAGCAACCACCACTACTACCACTGTTGAGTTGAGTTGAATACAACCCAAGACCAGGGTTCTTTTGCCGTTTTACAAGTGGCACTTTTGCAAACCAACTTATATTATATAAGATACCTATAAGGCAGCAAGGAGAAAACACTTTGGATGGAACTTGTGACCCATATACATAAACACAAAAAAAACAATGTTCTCTTCTGTCTTCCTGGCACAAATAAGGTATCATGTTTCAGCCATATCACTTCTCTCGTTTAGGCAACCACCAAAACTTTTTACAAGCACCACCAACCAAACAGCAATTCACGACGACGACAACCACCACCACCAACAACAGGACGGACATAAGAGACAAAAAAAATCCGCATTGATGCTCCTTCTTTTTAACAAATTCAAATTACATTTAACAGCTTGTGTGTGTAGTAATAGGTAGAGTGTGTACACACGATTTTTTTGTTTGCTTTATCAACAATCTATCTTGCTAATGCAAGTGTCCCCGAAGGAGCTGATAAGAGGATGATGAAGATGATAAAAATGATAATAATATGTATACCTAGTGCAACATTAGAAAAAAAAATACTTGAAGCAATTTGATAGTGAATATGAAAAGTCACCGGGAAAAAAACATGAGGGAAAGCTAGACTTTTTTTTTTTTTAAATACACAAGTAGAACTCTACCTATTATGTGTGCAGGCAGACTGTGAGTGAGTAGGGATAAGAGTTTCTAAAAATAAGTTTTTAATGTTTGTTGTACTCGCTGCTATATCTCCATCAACTTTTTATTTGCAAAAAAACCACTAGTAGTTTTCCTAACAATATTTTTTAGATAACGACTCTTATCATCTCGTAGCTTACGTATGTATCAGCAGCGAGACAGAGCAGATGTGAAAAAGGTCATTTAACAGACAACTCAATTTTTTTAGCCCATATGGAAAAAATAGGATTTTTTTGTTTCTTGTGCTGTTAATGAGCAAACATTAATTGGAAAATGATAAGCAAAAATGGGCACGATAAGAATCCATCCACTGAACTTTATCCTTAATTGCATCGAAATTATACTTTCACAGAGAAAGTTAATGGTAGTTTGCGAGTGCTTTGCCAGAGTAATAAAAATGTTCGGAAAAAGTGATACCAAAATGATAAATAAGGAAAAAATGTAAACGTAATTTCTTTGTGAGCGAGATTGTCTACTGGAAGTACACATACATGCCTACGTACATACATACATACGCCAGAGATACGAAAAGTTGGTTAAGTTGAATTTTGAACTTAGTTTCCGTTTACGGAAATTAAATTACTGTATTTGTTCTTAATATCAACAGTAGTTACAGAACTCTGTAGGGTTGGATTGGGGAGACTTGAACAGAAAAAAAATAGCTAGGTATATATATTAACCGAGATAGTCAAGTGGAAATCTTATCAGAGAGTTGCTTTTCCGTCATGTTTCACTTTGGCCTACTTTTCACTACTTTTTCAACTTCACAACGAATCCACC
>JAHZMT010000331.1:0-37148 GCA_027743785.1 Sinhomidia bicolor
ACAATATTGCCTTTAAAACACCCTGGCCGTCTATAATAACGTATGTTTATGTATTCTATCGTATTATAATTACTGTTCAATTATTATTATTTTTTCATTATGTATACATATTTTTTTTATATATTTTGATACACTTTTAATATGACCATACCATTTCTCATTTCTTCTGAGGAAAATTTTTTATTAAGAAATTCATTAATACCCTGGCAATATGCAATATACTATCATTATTATTATATTGAATATTAGTAATTATCTAATGCAAAAAGTTTTATAAATTGACGCGGTTCACACATGTTTCAAAAATACTCTCCTCTGTATATTTTACGATCCTATCATGCAAGAATGCATGCATGCAAGTGTGTGTGTGTGTGTGTCGGTATTTCATTCCATGTCTATTTCTCATGACGATGACATGCATGCTCTTTCCTTTCTTTCTTTTTATTTCTTCTTCACTCTAGCCATTTTTTTGCTTTGTTTTGCTGCCTGCGATGATGATGAGACATAGTAATAATACGTAATGTATGATGTATCGGTGATGATGATGATGATGGCTTTTTTGTGAAATTAAATGGGAACATGTAAATTGTACCTACTACTACTGCAACATAACATCACATCATGCACTGTGAACTCTTCTTCACTTTTCAGTTTACTCGATGAAAATTGAAGACTGAACAAAAAAACTCTAAACGATGACGGTGTTTGTGATGATGATGATGATGAACGAAAGGAACGGAAGTTGTTTGGCATGAAGTTCTGAACCAATGAATTATTACTTTTTATCATCAAAGCAATGTTGCTTCTCTGCTGCCTCGTTTTCTTTCGTCTTCTTGATAATATTATAACAAAGCAAAAAAACAGCAGCAATAATAATAATCATAAGTTATGTACATAGAGCACACACAACATGACTTACTCTCATCATAATGATACATGCATATAACACACCTGCTCTTTTTACTCATTGTTCACTTGACTTGCTTTTTCTGAGTGAGTTGCTTTTGCTGCTGCTGCTGCTGTTGTGGTGATGGTGCCCCACCAAAAATAATATATTATTAATAATAACAATAATAAAACGTTTACTGCTCCTATATAGACCATCTATCTATATTGCATATTATATTATTATGCGCCATGTATATTTTTATGTGTGTAGGTATATAATGTGTACTTTGTGATAATATTGTTATGGCATCAGCATCATCGTCATCATCATCATCCTCATGGGTGACTGATGATGAGAAAGAAGGAGCCTGGGAAACTTTTTTTCGTTTAAGGTTTAGTGCATATTCGAGTTGATCGGCGAAATACATTATTATTATTATTGCATTATTGTTAGTAGTATTATTAATCCTATTTTTTGTTATCAAGAAGACCATAATATATACTATGTAAAGAAGAAATTGTCGAAAATGCAATATAATGTTTTGATACAATAGGTTATATTATATTATACTGCTTGATGAAATGACGATGTAGGTATTTTGTATTTTTGAGAAGTTAATAGCAGACGGAATTGCCTGACGGAATTTTCAGTTGCATTTTTTTCAAAGTATTTTTTTTCTCTGCTTTGTTTTTACTTCAGTTTATTGTTCATCGTCGTCATGATGTTTGGATGGAAAATGTTATTATTGTATCATGCATGGTTGGTTGGTTTATTGCTTGATGCTTGCGAAAAAAATGATGGTAATGTAGTTATTGTTATTGTTGCTGCTGTGTATTGTTAAAAAACAATTAGTGTCAACGACGACGGAGGCAAGAGCATTTCTACAGCAGCAACAATGGCATTGATTGTAGTTTGCTAAAAAAAATTATGCGAGGATGTAAAGAAATGACGCATCCAGAGATTAAATTGACATGCAATGAGAGTAGTAAAAAATGGAAGCCAAAGAAAAAAATGGAATGGAAAGAGATCTGATATTTCATAGCGGAATGGGATACGATCGGGAGTGGGCCCTGACGAGGAGCCGTTAAGGTTACCATGGGGACCATCCGCACCCATGCTCACATCTGCCATAGATGACTCGTGAGGAGAGGATACTGAAGGAGGAACTGGTGGGGAGGAGGAGGACTCGTTGCCTCCGAGATGATGTGAAGGTGTAAGTGCTGATGTGGGCCCGTGAGGCTGTGACGGTGGGGAAGAAGCTAGGAGGGATCTCTCTAGGGAGCGTCTCCACGATGCCACAATCTCTTCACCGAGAAACGGGCCGAATGCTTCAACGGGAAGGGATGCGGCAGCGGCACCTAACAGAAACCTTGGTGGGATTCCTGCCATTCCTGGAGAACCTAGACAGAATAGAAAAAAAGACAACGTCACATCATTAATCATTTTTTTCCCTTCTCCTTTTCATTCCTTTCAAACTCAAAAGGAGTTCTCTGGAGGACTGTGTGTGCTCCGTCCAGCCGTCACATCCCATCATCAGTCACTCATTCATCGACCACGATGACGATCATGATATCATCATTATTAGCATGATAAGCATATACATTTATACGAATATATATTGTTATTAATACCAACAAAAAACAACAATAACAACAGAAGCTGCAACGAGACCACCACAACAAAACAACCCAGCTCGTCAGGACAATGTCAGCTATTATTGGATAATTGCCTGTCAAGATCAATAGCATGACATCATTGTCCTGCAGTTTCGGGTCACTCGCTCTTATCATCATTAGCCAGACAGATATGGACACTTATTCATCCACAATTTGCTTTTCCTTCTCGTATCATGTACATCTCCCTTTATACTACAAGAAGCGGGAGCGCATAGTGCATCAAACATTAATGCAAAGATCAGAAGACTCACTCATCCCTTTCTCACCGTGCGTGGTCACCTCCACCCTCCACCACCACCAACTCAATCCAATCCCTTTCCTCATGTATTATTCCTGCAACAACTGGATACAACTACACAAGTTTTCTCTTCTATCATTCATTTGTTATCAAACATCATCGGTTGCTCAGTTCAACCTGCCTCACACTGCACACATCAGGCTTTCCACCTTCTGCTCCTTTTACACCTTTTACACGTAACCAAGAAAAAACATGAGGCACCACAATCAACGAGTAAAAACATAAGATAGCTCTAGTATAATAAATGCACATGTGTCCATTGAGCGTACTATTGCAGAGTTTTCACTGTACTGCAAACACTTTGCCTTTCATTTTATAGCAAAATTTTCCAGCTGCGGACAATGTTTTTTTTTCTTCTTCTTAAAATAGGTTTCATTCTCGCCAGTTTTGCATTACTGCACTGTTTGTTGACTGTTGCTGCTGCTGCTTCAACACACCAACGCAATTGCACCACTTAAACCGATGACGATGATTAGGATGATGATGTCACAAGAAATGCGTGCAAAACCACTACACAACATTCTTTTTTTCTACATTGCTGCTGCACTCACTTAACTACTTGCTACTTACTTGCACATGGTTGTTCTAGTTGTGCTGCTGTAGTAGAAGTGCGTGTACGTACGTACTGCATATTATTTACATGTGCGCAACAGCAGCAATGAACGAAAATAAAAGATAAAAAAAATACTCGTCAGTCTGGTCATCATCATCATCATCACCGGCAACTCGAGAAGAACAACATAGCAGAAGGATAATATAATAACGTTATCTTCAAATGGTTATCTAACAGTGGCAAAAACGTCTGCTGAAAAACATGAATTTCAGTCAGCACTATTATGGGAATTATTGCAAGAAAATTTAAATTTTTGTAAAATATACATAGGTACATATAGACGTATATATGCTATTATATACGTATAAAAAATAACGTTTCTGCCAACATTCACACATGCAAGCAATCTTGAAGAGTGCACAGGTATGCATATTGGCAAAATAAAGAAGATCATTGAATTGTATTGATACTCCTTTTTTTAAAAATGTAAAAAAGGAGAGTCATTTGTTTTTTTTAGGTAAAAAGTAGGTAAAGAAATATATTACTAGGAATACAAATTTTTCAATAGTTTTTTCTTCGTTTTCCTTCTTTTTTGGCGTAAGATATTGTAAGATAGTAGAAGTAATGAAAGAACTAGTTGATCATGTTTTCTTGTCATTCATTTATCGATATTCAAACACAAAATGCATGCCTATAAAAAATTATAAATTGCAGAAGAAGAACAAGTAGAAGAGAATTGGTTTGCCTGTATTACATTTTTACAAAATACACATAATTTAATGCAATCTAAATAGGCGAGCGAGCTGTGTAGGGTAGAGAGATAAGCACAAAATGATTCATGGGTTAAATGTGTGATGTGTCCCTTCTCCAAGAAAGATTTATTAATAATATAATTCCTTCAGCGGTAATAACAATAATTATGCATGATGAATAATCTGCGTAAGCTAAGTAAGCATAAAAATGCAAGCAGCGCGCAATCTAGCAGAAGTGCATGTTTGCCGTTTTTTTCGACCATCATCATGACGATTGTAATAATAATAATAATAATAACAACAACAACAACAACAACAACAACAATGTGACCAAGCAACTTTCCAACAATCATTCTTGAACGAGCGAAACACGTAGTATGTACATACATTAGCTGTTACATTATCATGATGATGATGATGATAATCTATTTGAACATGATAATATGCATCAGTCAGTGCGCTTTCCGTTATCCTCCTAGTCCTCCTACCTACTACACACACAAACACACATTCAAACTGACAATGATGATGATAATAATTAATTCAACTGCAAATTGATCAATTAATCTATACCATCGCAATAACTATCATTAAGGTACCTACTTTACATCTGCAGTAATAATAACACACTTTAAAGTACACGATCGTAATAGGTGTAGGTAGAGCCGTGTACCTACCGTGTAATAATGTACGACTATTTGCCCAATCAAGATTGGTTGGTGGTGGTGTAACCTGAGAGGAAGATGAAAAGGAATGCTAAACACATTAGCATGTATTTTTTTAGGTGGAGCTCTTTAAATTCCCTCTCTCGCTCACTTGTCAACTCACAGTCACCATTATGATCAGCATCACCGACAATGTATTCGTTTATGCAAAACGGATAAAATAAAATATGTTTTGTCATTCGAAGAAACCATTCTCTGTTGGAAATCTTTCTTATATTTTTTTTGGCTTGGGGTGTTTTTGGTCAAAGTAAGTATGTATGTCAACTGATTACCATGACAAATATATAGATATTATGATCATTATTATTATTATTATTGTATGTGATTGAATACAATAGCAATAATAACAATGGCAATAACAATATTGTATTTATTTATTTTTCTGCTCATTTTTACAAGGAGAAGGAAAGAAAAAAATTTGCATTGGAAAATATTTAAAAAGATAATGATCATCGTTGTCGTCATCATTATGATTATTATTACTATTATTTATTTATTTTTCCATCCATTTATTTATATCATGTCTGCATATTTTAACGGGTATACATTACCAGCGTTACATGTTTTCTGCTTCATTGGTTATTATTGTTATTACCTATTATTATTATTATCACATTGCTATTGGCAATTTAGACCAAGACAGGTAGAATAAGTAGGTAGGCGGTCTAGTAGGGACATTTACTTCTTTTTTTGAAAGAAAAAAAGTAATATTTAGTGTTTACTTCAATTTTATTTATTATTTATTTCAGCAAAGAATCTCAGTTTCAGCAACAACGACATCGGGGTAAATTGCAACCAAAATCAACATTATCATCACACCATCTCTCTCTGTCTCTTCGTCAACCCAACCTGTGAGTTTTATCTGATCTAATGATTGCATTATTATTATTATTATTATTATGTACGTATATTTTTTTCTTGTACACTTCGATTCCAATCTATTGTTGCAAGGCGACGACTATTTATTAGTACTACAACAAGTTTAACTTGTCTCTCGTTCTTTTTTTTATCGTTTCCACATGAATGAATAATCGAATCGAACAAAAGCCTATTGATCACCAGCCAACCAACAAACATGATCGTCGTCGTCGCATCCAACTCCAAGTTAACAAAACAACATGATAATCTTGTTCGTGTACGCTTTTTTGCTTTATTCCATTGTAATAGCGGTAATAACATTATGCATGCACATAATATATATTCAGGATAGAAAAAAGCACACAGGAGAGCAGTGGTGGTGGTGTTAGTCCAACAGGTAGAAAATCACAATCCATTCAAATATGAGAAGAGCAAAGAGAGGAGGCGAGATATATTCTATTGTTGTTTTCCAGTTGCCGATAATAATGGGCGCATCATCATCATCATCATCATCATCATCACTCTTTCATCGCATCACCACACTGCACTGCTGCTTCTACTCCACCACCTCAACAAAAAATATCCACTTAATAGTCTTTCGATTTATTTCGCTCGGAGCAACAATGTTTTTCTCTCTATTCATTTTTTTCTCTCTTCTTATTCCCTCCGCCACCGCGGCCACTTACTTGTGGTAAATGGTAAAATTGAAAAGCCATCAACATCAGCATCATCATCATCCTCATCGCGTCGTCGGTATCGGCGGTGGTGGTGATTTCATTTGGTTTTGGACAGCCCATTTCTTGCTATTGCTATAGCTACAACCACATTCTCAACAACCACTTACACGACTTGAGCTGCTTCTTTTTTTCCAATCATCATGATCACCGATGATGATGATTGTCTGATGTGATGGTATTGGTATTGCTATTTACTATTACTACTACTATGACTACTACTACTACTACAACAACAACAATGTATTAGCTTTTGGCTCTATTGTATTTGCTATCCATCCATACAATATTTTTTTCCTCCTTCAGTGTTCAATGCACTCTGTCTAACTTCAACCGACTCACCAGCACCACCGCTAACAATCAGCAATGAATCATGTATAGCAATTCAAAAAAAAAAGTCTTTAGACAGAAGCATGGCAGTAAAAAAATGCCAAAAGAAGTAGACGAACAAGAAGAAGCAGAAGAAGCACCGCCTCAGGAATTTCCATAGTGTGCGCGTTGCGTGCACATTAGCTATGTATTATATGCATAACATGAGGATGATGATGATGATGATGACTACAACGACGACGGTGAGCATTACGCTCATCATGATCTAAATAAGCATTACTACATTACAAGAACATAACATAATATATAATAATAATAATATTATACCGAAAATCCAATATAATATGTTATCGTCTTGTGTAGAAAAAAGCAGCAAAAGACACACAATTTGATGCCATTTTACCACTTGTTACTTTTCTCTCTTGTTCTGCTTATAAGGCACAGGTAAGTAGAGAAGAACGTGTATTCACAATAATATGTAATGTAAGTAATAAGTAGCCAAACAAAGTTGCTAGCGATGGAGATGGCAATGATGGTGGTGGTGGTAAAGAACAACTCTCTTATGATAATGTGGTGCCTTGTTCTTCGTCGTCTTCATCCTCATCTCAAGTTTTTTAATCTAATCCATAACACAACAAATAGTAATAATATTACATTACAACAATGTACATTGTTGTTGTTGCTCACTCACTTGCGCTTGCTCTTTTCAAAATGTACAAGTTCAATCAAGAAATTTTCAAGAGGAGCTCCACCAAATAAGGAGCATCATCATCATTCCCTTCTTCTTCTTCTTTTGCTTGCCATTGACTATGATCAGCCATTTGTATGAAATGAAACATGCTCTTCTTCTTCTTCAAAAAGTATTTACGTACATGATAGTGTAATAAATGATACAACAACGACACATCTCTCTCTCTCTCTGCACAGAAATGATACTAGTATGGATATGGCACACGGGGAATAAAAAAAGGGATGAAAATGGTAGTTGGTACTTACACGATAGATAATAATAATATTATACGAGTGGTGGTGGTGGTGGTATGGAGAGGTATAATGCCATTGCTGTTGCGGTTCATGTTATCATAATGTAAATGACAATGAAAAGAGATGAAGAAAGAAAGAAAAAACGACGACGACAAAGGAGGATGGTGGAGGAGGAGAAGAAGAAGGAAAAAAGAGGAAAAATTGAGTATAATTTTCTAATTGTGTGATTGTGAGAATGAACAAATTTTTCCATACATCCTGCCTTGCCTTTTTGATGCTAATAAATGCATAGAGATATAAATGTGTATACGTTGGTTGTATATATTTAAAAACTCGCGGATATAATCAATTGAGATGATAGTGATGAGAATATTATTATTATTATTATTCTTGTTGCTAATATTTTTTGAGTAAGGAATGAACTTTTTTCTGAGCAACCTTTTTCAGCTCTGTGCTTTTTTTTCTTTCAGTATTTTTGTAATATTAATAATATAAATATGTGTGGATCATGCATACAAAATTGTTATTGGCCATGGATGGATATTACAATAAAATTATATTATATAAAAAAGGGACAAGTTGTAAAAAAGAAGAAAAAAAGGCTGGCAAGCAAGTTAAGGTGAGGTATCATCATCATCATCATGATCTTGTTCGTTGTCGTTCATCGTCATTATATATCATGTTATTGGTAAAAATCAAAAGACAAGCTGTGAGGATGATGACGACGATAAAGCCAAGTCGGTATGTTGACGATGAGCCGCCGCCATGAAGCAGCAGCAGTTAAAAGTGAGGAGAATGAGTGGAGTAGTGAATATTACACTCCAATATTGGTATGGTAATACAAGACCGGCTATAAAAATGTTCTATTGTATTGATTGGCTTTATTCTTTTTTTTATTCTTGAGCATCGTCGTCGTCTTCTTCTTCTTTCGGGTAATAGCTTGAGAGAGTTTGGCAAAGATGAAAATAAAATGTTTTGTGTGGTTTTGACTATGTTCTGAGGTGGTGGTGTGGGCTTGAAAAAAACGCATAAACGCTATATATTCACAAAATATCGTCATCATCATCATCTCATGATCAGCGTCGTTATTGCCTTCACACCGCATCATCATCCTATCGTATCGCTCTTCTTGTTCCTTTTCATCTCTTTTCTGCATATTTTATTGTAATGCAGTAAGACAGGTGAGTGCATGCCACGAACGAAGAAGAAAATTTTTTTTATACGCGTAGATATCTATGTACATATATATAAATCGACGCGTACCTACGAATAAGTTTGTGTAAATTTGACTGTATTATGTGAGCATCATGTTTTCTGCGCTGCTTGTTGCTGCTGCTAATGCTCAATGAAAAATAAAATGGACGTGAAGAGAAGAGAAGAAGACGAGTCCTCAAGAAAGAAAGAAAAAGAAAAAAAAGAATGAATCTAACAAGATATTTTTTTCGCCTTCTTCATCTTCTGCTTCTCGGCAAAATCTTTATAGACCATGATGATGCTGCTGATGATATCGATAATGTGAGAATGCACATGTTAGTCATGTATGTGTTTGTGTGTGCGTCTTCGTATTTATTGTTATGCTTATTTGAATTCATCTCCATTCCTTTTGTGCAGCCTTCTTCTTCTCCGATGATGATGATGATCATGATGATCTGACACAGCAGCACAGCGGAGAGTCCTAAACTAACTAATATTATATATTATGTATCCATTTTTTTCTCTCTCTCTCTCTTTACTTCACACACAGTTCTTGTCTACTCTTTGTGTTCGGTCATTCCTTCAGAATAATTATAATCATAATTTATTGATAATGGGTGTAATAAATTATTAGAAATATAAGAAGAAAACACTTTTTTCATCTTCTTCATCATCATCATCGTCCTCTTTGCCCGTTTGTCTACCACATAAATATCAACTACATAGTATGTACTTCGTGTATACACATTGTATCATCATCATCATCTTTAAACGTAGGCAAAGTCAGTGCACATCAAAAGTGTTCATAATTTTTTTGGATGTATTATCCTTTTCCTCTCATCTTCTTCTTAATCACAAAATATTACATGTACATCCTTACACATACCTAATCTGTTATCCTAACTTGTTTGTACTTATTTAGCAACAAAGTATAATTTTGATAAGCTCAGATAAAAAACAAATACATTTTAAATAATAATAATAATATTTTTTTAACTTTAATAATATTGACCAGAATGGACAAAAAGTCTGAAAAAATGTACGATGATGTCGACGACGATGAGCAGATTATTATTATTTGTTAGGTCACTTTGTTTATATGATATCCTACATTATTTGCTATTAGTAGTAGTAGTAGCGTGTAATTTTCCAACAGTTCTGAGATTAACATGAAAGTTTTTGGTTGTACTCTCGTCATGTTATTTATAATGATAATCATATAAATAGCTAAGACGACTGCTACAGACGCACAGAATATTTATATTTTTGTCATCGTGTGAGTTCTATTACTTATGCTGCTGCTACTACTACTACTGCTACACGACTACGATGCGATGATGATGATGACGACCTGCTCACCTTTCATTTTGTCATTTTAGGGATGATCTAAAATGTACCTGCTTATTTACAGCTACTTGTGCATATGATCATTTTGATTTACTATTGTACTTATTTATTGCAAGTTGTTATGATGACGATTATTATGCTGACGATTATCGCTTTCATTGTGTTAGTCTTTTTTTCGTGGTACGAGGAAAAGAACTAGATTTCTACATTTGGAATATTTTTTGTGGTCTCTCAATGTGCCGATTTGCACTTATTGACTAGAGGGAGAGAGAGAGAGATTGGATTTATGAGAAATTTGTAATGAAATGATGTAAATTATTGAATTACCAGTAGAAAATATGATTATTATTATTGTTATTAGTATGATATAAAAATATATGTACTTGACTCTGTCTGATCGTTTACTTGTTACTGCTGCTGTTGTTGTTGTTGCCGTTATTGTTTTTGCATATAATAATAATTTTATCTGCATTAATTTCTACTTACCAGGTCTCTTGCTGTTTGCACTGGTAGTTGTGTTGGAGGTGGTGTTGGCGGTGATGTTGTTGTCTTTCATGTCTTTGGCATCGACCCCATTGATGGATGAGGATGGTGAGTCCGTATTTGTAGTTGCGATGATTGTAGAGGCGGCTGATGCTTTCAGGTTACAAAGCTCTCTCTTCATCTCATCGTAATCTCGTTGTTGGTCCAGCCGTGCCTCCAACCTCGAAATGACGTCTTGCTTTTGATTTAGCTGCTCCTCAAGAAGTCGGATTTGAGTCGCACTGTTCTCACGTATCTGATTGAGCGAGCTTTGAAGTCTTTGGATGTCTTCTACCAAACTGGCAATCTGCATGAGCAACACACACAAAAGGTATATAGTTCATATACACTGGTCAGCAATGCAATGCAATAGTAATAATGAACGTATTGCCAAACAAACAAATAAAATAGCTTTGAAATGCTCATATTGACAAAAAACTAGCATGCTAATATTATAATTACTATTAAAACTCGTCCAATCAATCAAGTTTCAACAGAGAAGAGAAGAAGCACAGCAAGAGAAGGAGGAAAAAAAGCTGTTGTGCTGGCATGATGATATACATGGCTGAAAAGCACACACACAACTAAACAAACGCACGCACAGAATACGTACGACATATTTTTCCCACTAGAGAAGAAAATAGTAGACAGTTATTATCTATAAATCAGCCAGGGTAAAAAGAAGAAGCGAGGAATTTTATCTGTGAAAAATTAAAATTAGCCGGAATCATGATCCTCAACGACACTGTTGTAATTCGAGAGCCTGGTCATTTTCGCAGAATGCTTGACACATAGTATGCAAATTGGGACTGCTTACTAGAAAAGGGTCAGACCAGAAAATAATACCTATATACTTTATCTGGCACAACGACAACTACTACCACTACTGCTACTAATTCATAAGCAATCGTAGAGAGTGACAACAGAGTGGCAAGCAGTAGTACTGCAGTTGCACTAGAAGAAGTAGTAGCCCATCCCCAATGTTTCACTTTACCTCCACCGCCTCAACCATGCAAATCATCGTAATATATGTATCTATATATTTTTTTTCAATATCATTTATTATTGAA
This sequence comes from Sinhomidia bicolor, assembly GCA_027743785.1. NCBI lineage: Eukaryota > Metazoa > Arthropoda > Collembola > Entomobryomorpha > Entomobryidae > Sinhomidia > Sinhomidia bicolor. The sequence continues at coordinate 11,933 of JAHZMT010000331.1, forward strand.
TTCTACTCTTTTTTTACAGACATGTGCAAAATTGAAAAATCCAGAGTTCCTTCTAAATACTTAGATGATGGTTAAATACATTAAATTGATGGATGATAAAAACATGATCGCTTTTTTCCCTTTTGTGTTGTCTCTGCGTCCGTCTGAAAAAAAAATTTCTGTAATTTATTCAGCACATCAATTGGCTAGAATAGTTTGTCTGGCGAGTCAATTGACAAACGTTGAATACCAATTAAGCAAATCAAATCAACTCGCTACAACCCATTAAATATATCATTTACCAACAAGAGTATCGACATTTTTCATAAACGTATTGATAAATTATCGTCATTTTTTCTTCTTGTTTACCGCCAAGCATACATAATTTTTTTTGTAATGACGAGTGTCTTCTTTGAAGAAAGAAAGAAAAAAATAAGAAATTAGGATGAGTTGTCATGCATGGCATTGGAATGTGGTGGTGGCGGTGGCAAGTTGGCTGGTTGGTTAGTGCCAATAAATCAAAAGGAAGATATACTATATTGATTACATCTTTTTTAAATATTTTTTCTTCAACTTTTTTTGAACTTTGTTTGTTCTATCACCAATATTTAAAAAAAATGATGTGGTGACATAAATTTGTCACGGTAATTTTGAGTTGACTCGGTTGAAAAAACCAAACAAGGGTCATTGAAGGAAAAAGAGAAAAGATTTAAAAAATGATAGGAATCAGTTACAGGATGATGGTTTTGATAAGGACTTGGGATGTTGAACAGCTTCTTTTGGAAAAAGAATTTATGTACAAGCTATAGAGAAAAAGGTTTCATTTCAAGAAAAAAATGACCAAACAGTATAAACATAAAAGTACCAAAAAATCACTTTTATAATTAACTTTCCCCATTTTTTGCTTTTTTGACTTTTTATAAAAACTTTTGAATTTTCGTTTTTAAAATGCTAAACTTTGAACTTGAAGAAGTTCTGAGAAAAATTAAAGTTGCTAAATTACCGAATGTACAACACATGTAAGTCTTGTGTACTGAATAAAAACGGGTGCGTTCTTTCGATTGTACGGCGGACACTACACCCAATTTCCAAATAATTTTGAATTTTAATGCTATAATTTATTATTATTATTATGATGATGATGAAGATGATGCAGCACCATATTTCTAGCTGTTGTCTAGTTGACTAGGTATATGTCCAAAAAACCACCAACCTGTCTTTTTGATGAGCTTGGTGTGGCAATATCATGGAAAAAATGAAATGATAGCAAGATAAGTATACCGCATGATCATTTCGACTTTTATTAAGTATCTGTAATGTAATGTCATATGAACAAAAATATATAGGTAGATATTTTTTCAAAGACAAGTAAAAAATATCACATTGAATGAGATAATATTATTGTTATTGCCCACCATTATTATTAATATTACTATTATTATTATTATTGTTGTACTCTGCTGCTGCGCTGGTTTTTCTAGTGATGGAGTTTTACTATATGAAAATTAAAGGTGAATGGAATACACACTCTGAGAGAGAGAGAGCAAGAGAAAAAAATGCGACTTGGCTAGGTTTCATCATCACTGCCGAGAGCTACATAAATACATCAATTGAACAGGTACAATGTTTGAAGGAGATTGCTATAAAGAAGTTGACCAGGCAATAATATGTGGTTACCTACGTATATAATTTTTTAATGTGTGCTGCAAGTCTATAGAATATTTTTTTTGAAGAAAAGAAATTATTATGAGAACGAATTAACATGAAGGGGGAAAAAGAAAAAGAGGTAAATGATATTGGAACGACTGTGTAGATTACAATAATGTCAAAGGAAAGGAAAAATGTTTTAAAGCGATATTGTTACTGTTGTTGCTGCTGGAGAGAGAGAGAGAGAGAAAGAGGATCGATGGTATCATCGTGATCGTCAGACAACATACAGGCAAGTGGTGTAAAAGGAATGGATATTACTAAAGGCGGACAACAGATGCATGGAAATGGCCAATTAAGACAGCAGGGGGCCTGTAACCCCCTCACTTATATATTTTTTCCATGAGGTCACCATTCAGGTCAGCTATAACCACAATCCATCCACACGTTTTTCCATTCTCGTTCAATTTATGCAGTCAACTTGAAAAAAAAGAAGATGGGTAGTATCATCATCCTCATGACGATGATGGGCTGCTGCTCGAAGGCTCGAAAAAAAGCAAAAAATATTGAATAGGTTTTTATACATAGTTATTATATTACTGCCAGAGAGGAGAGGCCTCACCACAGTCGTATTTCCTTTTTTTAAAGAAAAAATACAGCAGCAGCAGAATTGTATATAGAGAGTGTGTGCACTGCACACTTGTGTAGTCAAGTAAGTATAACAGCAACAGGAATAAAGTTGGAAGAAACAACTTTGTCTTAGCACATTTATACTTTTCCTCAAGAAAATAAAAACCAAGACTAGGTCCATTTCTGTAGCAACGTCGTCGTCGTCGTCGTCATAGCAAATAAACAAGAAAAACCCGGCCTTTGAGATGAGATTATACACAAACCATCAATCCCAGCATGAAATTATTAAACTTCTTTTTCTCTTTTCTATCCGGTCCCCGTTGTCGTCGTTGTTGTTGTTGTTGCTTAAACAACCATACATTTCTTTATCCTTCTCATCATCATCATCATCGTCGTCGTCGTCGTCAGCATAGCATATCATATCATATGAGATATTAAATCAATGTCGGCTCTGGCTCAGTCATCATAACTCAAGTCAATCCAATGCTTTTATAGTTTACCATGACCAAGAGAAGAAGAGGACCATGGTCGACTCTACTTGCTCCCATCAACAACACACTATATTTTGTATCGTCGCTTTAGTCATGATCATGAAGAAGAAGATGATCATCATCATCATCATTTTAGCCACAACAGCAGCAACAGCAATAGTGATCGTTGTAGATGGATAGTTAGTTGCACTCGCATCCTGTATTTCTCTTGGCTCACAAGAAGAAGCAACACGACAAGAAAACCACATTGAAAATTATGATGGCCTGTTGTTGAGTCAGTCAGTTTTTATTTACAATGTACCAGATTACAAAGTATTATTACAAGACAATTATAAACGTGTAATAAGCCCACCGCCACCTCTCCATCTCTTTCTTTCCCTTTCGTTTGTATTCCCTGTTTTTGCCTTTCAACTGATTCTCCTTCGCTTTACCTTTCTCATTCAATCCTGGTCAATTTTCCCGGGATAAGAAAAAAAAACTTTTTCACAACTTGTAAAATCCCCACGTCACTCGCTCTTGCAAGTTTTTCTTTTTGTAAAACTTTGGCAATTTTGTGATTCAACCTCATTTTAATCTCATAAATAGATACAAGCTCATGAATGTCTGAAGATGATGATGATGATGGGGATGATGACAAGGAAATTCAACTCTGATTAGGTACAAGAAAAGCAATCTCTATTGGAATTGCGATTTGTAAATATCTTATGACTTTGTGACCTCATCTTCACCGAAATCATCATCACTCTCAGAAACAAAATCAAGCTGTCTTCATCTCCTTTTCTTTTTCTTCTTCTTCTGTCGTCTGGAAAGAAAAATCGCAATAAAAAGCGCTGACCAACTGATTTTCTGTAACTGTTTATCTTTATGACCAAAAAGTAATAAAAACACATTTTTTCACTTGGATTCTCTTTCAGAGAATGTGTGGGAGACGATGCTATTGTTATTTTAATCAAAGAAGAAATAAAGTGACGTTGTTCGTACTGTACATTGTACATGTTCATAGGGAATGCATGATGCATGACCATTCGCTTGATGATCATCATCGTGAAAAGCAGCAATATCTAGTAGTACTATTATGATTTGCTTCCTTCATTACTCCATCATCTTCATCAACCGACCAAAAGTGCCTGGTAACAAAGCAACCACTTTTCCCCATTTACATGTGTATCCATGCCCATTTGTAAAACATTGTTCATAAATTTGAAATATTAGTGCATGATAATATTTCGCTGGTGTTGTTTGTGAGGGTGGCTATCGTCGGTGAATATAATATCGTCTTGTTGAGAAGTTGTAGATGAGAATGATGATTCTCAATTAAAAATGAGAGCAATAAATCAATAGTGTAAAAAAAGTAAATATGCACACATACTTACTTACACACAGAGCAACAGCAGCAACAGGGCAGACAAAGGAGTAGCAAGCAGTATAGCAGTAGCAAAATAAAGCTTATGAGAAAATTGCTTCAAGTAATCTGGCATAAATCATCAGATGCGTAGCAGTGGTGATCATACTTGTCTAATCAAAGTTATTAAAGTATGTAGGTAGTAGGTACATTTTGTATATATGTATATATGTAGCATATATCCTATTTTGTATGTACAACGACTTCATTGTTGTTGTATGTAATAATAAATAAGGAAAGGAAAATTACTTTTTTCAAAATGAAAAATACAAAATAGTCAAAAGCAAGTAATATGAAATGATAAAGAGAGCATGTGTATGCAGCGGAGTGAAGAGCAAAGAGGCAATTTCGCTCAGGTTCAGTGGCAAAGCACACGGTAGGCATGCGAATAAAAAATATGAACGGACGGACGGTCATGTGGGAATTACCAAAAGGGAAATAGGCATGTATGTATACAATAAATTGATGAAGCACGTACGTAAGTATAACTTTTACAAAACGATATGAGTAATATTAATATTATTATTGCTGTTATTATTAGATAAAGTTATTTACGAAAACGAAAAATAAGAATAATAATAATAATGCATGTGCTAAGGAGAAACAGGATGTTCTGCATATTTAACTTCTTTTTTATGACATAAGCATGTTTAACGTGCTCACCTCTTTATCTTTGGCTGCAACAACCTCGTAGTCGTTTTTGTTGTGCTGGGACTGAGGGGAAATGAGGGGATTTTCACGTTCAGGTGGTGGAGGAGCCATGGTGGCACCCGTGGAAGAAGAGCCTCCGCCGGTTCCACCACCAGTGCCACCGTGATTAGCTAATTGCTCCTTTAGTGACGTCACCTCTTTCTCCGCCAGTGTTGCTCTCTGTGGGTAGCAAACCAAAGAAAGAAAAGAATCTTTATTAAAAATCACTATTCATCATATAATAATTATCAGCACATCTTGAATTTCCAATGTGATTACAAAGTATATTTTTTTCATTTGTAATATGAGACCATTATCAATATTCGCTGACCATGCGAAACCCTCTTTCAACAAGTTATATCATCTATCTACCACATATATATCTATCTATCTATCTATCTATTTCCCATAACTTTTGGATATTTATTTTCTGCAACTTGAGAAACAAGTGTGGTATATAAGCTCTTGAATTATGTCTGTCTGGACAAGTTTAATTGCTAAAGCATTGAACAACATGACCATTCTTTTGTGACAAGATGAAATGACACAATATACATATACATGATGATGATGATGCTAATGTACAAGCGTTAAGAGATGACCTCAACCAAAAAAAAAAGGAAAAAAACTTTTTTCTTATATGTCGGTGGTTATAGTGGTGGCAAATATCATTGATACTGCAAGGTGAGTTATACGAATGTAAAAGAATGATAATGGATAAAGATAGATTATTTTTGGGCACTCAAAATTATTTCCTTTGTCAACCACTTATTATTACTTCTCCGTCACTAGATCATACTTAGACACAGCAGGAAAGAGTGACAGTGCCAACATGTCTTTCCTCCTTTTAAAAAATCTGTAATATCTTACGTCTTCTTTTTATTATCATCATCGTGTGTATTGATAAGAAGGACTGTGTAATTGTGCTTGTTGTTGTGGTGGCGGTGGTGGTGGTGCTGCTGCTGCTATTCGTATGATTAATGCATGTTCGTTTTCGTTTACAAGGTAAACGAAAAAAGCTCTTTATATGGCACTTTGATTCCCAACATCATCATCGTTTTGTCATCGTCTTCGTCATGATCATCACTTGACTTGACGCATAGATGTACAGTAATGGTGACATAGTATTACTATTTTTGTGATTGTTTAAATGTAAATATGTTTAACGATACTTTTTTTGCTCCTGCCACAAAAACAAAGCCAAATGAGATGGTGCTCAATATGTAATAATAATAATAATAATAATAATATGCATATCATCATGTAAGTATGTTTTTTTACAAGTGACATGCCAGCACGCAGATAAATAATATGCTTTTTGGCTGAATGAGTGAGAGAGCAGGCTGAGAGGAATATAAAAAAGTCAAAGAGGAAAAAAAGAGTTGATGATGCGATGCACTCATGAATTCTCCTCGTCGCACAAGATAAACACGAATCATTTAACACCCTTTTCGCATAAAAAAAATTGCTCCTTGATTTTTTTGTCATGAGAGGAATGGCGTTTCCTTTGTATGCTAATTGTTGTAATAAACGGGTACAAAACAGGTGTAACAGAGGGACGGAAGCAACGATGATGATCAAGATAATTTATCTGCCGTAATGAATTTATTCTTAAATTTATATATATACCTATATGCTGTGGTAAAAATGAACAGTTTTGAAAATAAAACTTTTGCTCTTTTCTTATCCGATCGAACTTGACAAGGATGTGGACATAAATATAGGTAGGTATATATAAAAAAAGATTGTTGTGTGTCTGTCGCTCAATAATGACAACAATGAAGAAATAACGGGAAACGAAATAAACTGATGTCAATAAAGCTTGTCCTCTCTTATTTTTCCTTATACCTGAAGCCTGTATCCTCTTCATTTTTCAAGGATTGGTAAGCAATAAATATTGCATATAGACAGACACTAAGTTATTATTGATGTAAAACTTGTGACAAAAATGCTTATAAAGGCATATAAAGGTACGCTTTTAGCAGAGGAATAACTTTTAAAATCTTTTTTTTTTCTCAAAAGGCAATGTAATATTTTTGTATTAAGCCTAATTTAGATGAGTGCAAAGTAGAATTTATAATGTACATTTTGCAAAACTGCTTACAAATTTGTCTTGAGTTTGTAGTTTGCTGGTGATAAAAAAAATCCAACGGTTTTAGTTTTAAATCAACAAAAAAATTCTCTACACACTAAGAAATAACTTGAACCACGTACATCACATCATCTATTCGACTGTAACGACGACGAAGATTATTGACATGCAAATTGTTTATTAGTATAGAAGGCTTTCTCTTCCTTGCACAGCACAGCACAACTACTAATGTATTTGGAAAAAATATAAAGGGGACAAAATTTAAAAAAGAAGAATATTTTAGTTTAAAAAGGAGAAAATTATTATCATTACCGTATTCACGTACTACAATTTATTATTACAGTACAGTTAACTTGAATAGCAGGGAGACAAAAATGTATTTCTTTTTTTTTAAAAAAGCAATTAAGCGTTTAAGCAAGGAGCAAAATATGAATTTGATGAGTCAGCACTTTACTTCTTTTTACTATTATTCATCTATACATACTACCATGCCATAATCATCATCATCATCACCAGCAGCAGCAGCAGCAGACAATCATCACCAGCAGCCAAATCGACAGAAAACTATTACTATCCCACACACATTCCCTCACTCAGTCACTCATCATTATCATTATTATTGCCATCTATTCCCTTTTGCAAATCAGGCTCATAAATGTAATTACTTTTTAGTTGAACAGCAAGAACGAATAGAACGTGCATATTTTATGCAAAAACACTGAAAAAAATTACGAGCATGATCTGATCACTACCATCATCATCATCGTCGTCAAAAGTGTGAGTGAAGACACAGGTTTACAATATGCATTCTTCTTCTCTTTGGAAACATTTTTTTCGCTGTTTTAGACAGGCTATTATTTACCATGCAAATATTATTACTAGAGAGCGCCGTCGTCCGTCATACAAAAACGGGTACAACAACAACAACAGAGAGACAGATAGTGTGTAAAAACGCTAAATTATTATTTATATGCTGGTTGGAGAAGGATGGTGGTGGTGATGAGGATGATGACGATATTACGTGTGTAATTCTCTCACTCACCCCGTCTTGTTCCCTTAGCTGACACTCACTCTCCGAAAATAGAAATAGACTTGGTTGTTGTATTGTGATGGCTAATAATGTTATCTTCTAATTGAATTTTAGTCAGTCACCTTTTTGTCTAAAAATAAATAATGTATTTGTACGTGTAGAAAAGGCATAGGTAATATAGAAAAAGAAGAATAGGATATCTGCCATTTTCATTGCAATTTTTTGTCTTTTTTTGCAGCTTCAAGTCATAAACACACACACACCACACACATCTCTCTCATCTTTATCTCAGTAATGTGGTTCTCCGTCTGTACACACCTTTTTAGCAGCTCTCTAAAAGTATAAGCCTCGTCTTATCTCAAAATTTAATCTTCTTTTTCGCGCAATAATATTCCTGGTGAAGCTGAGGAGGATGAGGATGATGCTGATGATGGGGTCATAATGCTAGTAAAATAATTCAATTCAATAATGCTCTTCTCTCACTCGTACACACACAGAGAGAGATTATATACAACGCGTGCGTGGCCAAAAGGTAGACAATTAATGTTATCCATATTGCAGGACAGAGAACAAAAAACATCTATCTATAATCTTCTCCATGTTCATTTGCTAAAAAATGTGTTTAATGTGAGTTGAGCGCGTGGAATAATGTAAATTACATGGATCATTCATGGATATTACTATATTATTATTGTTATTATTGCTGGTATAATATTATATACATATTATACCTGTTACTCACAACAACAACAAAAATAATAATACTTACTACTTGTACTACCTATTTTATTTTGATACTTGCTTTTTTACTTTTTTTAAATGCATTTGCTGCTGCCAACATGGCACACGGCACACCTCTCTCATTTTTCAGTAATCACGGAAAAAACAGCAGACTCCTCTTCTCTCCATCGCTCGCTGCTGTCCAAAGACTTTGTATGTGTGTGTGTGTCTGTCTGTCTGCAAAAGGCAACGGAGAAGAAGAACTTGTCAAGTGTTCTTGGCAATAATTCAAGCTTCATCGCTTCAGTCCTCTTCTTGATATGGAAGTTAGAGTGATTTGCGTGGTCCCATCCTCATCATCAATAACCATTTTTATATATTTTTCTTCTTTATTCAAAGAGATTTTTCCATAGATTAACAAAATTTTACGAGAATATGAGCATGCTAAAATATCTATGTTTTTTTCTTCTTCTTTTATACTTTTCTACCACCTTTTATATTCATCACTCATTCCAAAGAAGAGAAAAATAGTGTTGAATAATTTTCCAATAATGTAAACACACATTATTATTATTATTATTAAATTATTGCAAAAGTAGAAACAATGAGTTAATTTATAATTACATACTTTTGTTCAAGTCCCACACTCGTCGAAAATAGACAACTACGACGTTGATGTTCTAATGAGTAGAGACAACAGAAGAAGATAAATATGTCACCAATGTAGAATCAAGAAAGAAAATGTTATGGACCTAAGTAGTGATAATGATTACAACGCAATGAGGCAGCTTTAGTAGCCTTGGTGATGATGGCGATGATGATGATTATTATTATGATAAAGTTGAAGCGAAGGTGGCATGGCGGTATAGACATAAATATTATGTATATGTTTTTCATCAACAACAGCAAAAAAGAAAAAGCGTCTGTCCGTCAATCATCATCAGAAATCAGTTGGGTTACGTAACAGCAAGAGAAACAAACCCTCTCGCTGTACTCTGCTTGTTGTCTGCTGACAGGATGCACCAAGATACAAGAGATACGAAGAAAAAAACCAATAATTATCAATTGGTTAACTTCATCGAAACTTCATCATCATCCTTCATTTTATTTTGTGAGAATTAAAAGAGTCAATAGAAATAGCAACAGCAACAACAGCAGCGCAGCGACCATTGTGATTTTTAGGTTGGTTGTCTGGGAAGTCAGTCAATATTTTACCGCTCTTTAGCTTGCTCTCTCTCTCAGTAAAGCCAAGGTGAATTTACTTGGATACGTGAGAAGAAAAAGGGTAATAAGTAGTAGTAATAATAATAATCTTTGGTTAACGACGACACCAAAGGGTTTGGGTTTTTTCTCGCTTGTGAATGACAAGACAACTCATTGGTACTAGTAATTGCAATTCAATGTGAAAATAAATGATGAATACTGACGATAATGAACAAGGTGATGATGACTCACAGTGATGTGATGACACAATATAAAATAATCATTTGGATGCTAAAATGTCTATAGTGGGCACTTCTGATTGTATTTACTTTTTCTTTAAAAAATATATATAACAGGTAAATAGTGTCGAGCGAAAGTATAAAGGTGCATATTTTATTATTTGAAACATTTTTGACGCTAACGTGAAAGGATGAGCATATGAGCATTGTTAATGTGTCCTAATAATATGTTTCTTACGAGAGTAGACGATAAAACTGATAGATTGTTACTGCCTTCTAATTGTTATTTTTTTCTTCGTCTTCAGGTATTACTCCCTTTACTTATCTTCCAGTTATTTTGTACGTACCAATAAAAACGGCACTTTGTGAGTCACATCATCTTGAAGAAGAAAAAAACTGGTCGTTTATTGATTTCTCTAACTTTTAAGAAACAATTTGAAAAAAGGGATGTTGCTGCTAGAGAACATGACAGTCGTGTCTACTACCACCATCATCCCCGCAAAAAAATGAAGGAATATTTAAGAAGAAGATGAGCCAGAACACGACCAAGGCCTCATGTTCATCATCATCAGTCATTCGCTGGCTTTTATACAAGCACATGTATATTTTTTTTATTCAAGTGCCACACCATTCACCACCAACAACAACAGCACGGCACAATCTTTATGACTGAAATAATAAAAATTTATGGGTTTTCGATAGGCAATATTATATTATTATGGCAATCTATCTGTGTTTTTTTCGTTGATGTGCAGGCAAAAAGTGTGTGTGTGTGTGTGTGTGCGCCAAGAGGAGTAAAGTATCCCCTTGGGTGAACGGATAATGGGAATAATAATACTAATCGTAATAATAATTGTATGCATCAGTCAGTAAGGAAAGGCATAAAGCTATCCATCCATCCATCCATCCCTTCAATTCCGTATGCTCATCCGTCCATCTATCCATACGTTTCATTTTTTTTTGTATATATTTTTTATTACGTAATATTGTGTCCATCCATCCATTCAATGTATACATCTATCTATCTGTCTTTTCAACCGAGAACCACACCATCAACAGAAGGAAGGAAAGAAAGAAAGAAAAAGAGAAGAATATAAAAAAAACTCCAACGAAACCACACATCATCGTAATCACACAAAAATAGGCATCTCTCTCTCTCTCTCTCTTTATATATATGTATATATATTTCTCTCTTTTTGTAGTAAAGTAGTAGGCAGTTAACCTTTTCGAGAAAAGGAAAGGAAGAAGGAAAAGGTGTGAGGTTTTCTATTCAGTGTAAATGGTGTGTGTCGTAGTAAACAAGTAATATCGTAGTAAAAAACGCAGAGGTGGAAAAGTAAAAAAAAAAGAAAGAGGCTCACCACCACCACCACCACAACTACATTGCCACCATCAACAGAAAGCCGGCTTTTTATGGCCTCTAAAAAAGGTTGGGGGAAAACAGCAAAATCCGCCTTTAATAGCTGCTTTTCCATATATTATAACAATCAGTATAATACTTTTTTTCTCGAGATTTGTACCTGACTGGCAGTGATGATGATGATATGTGGTGGTGGTATTGATGTTACCATCATCATGGTATCATCAACCTTCACCTTTCATAAAAAAATGTGTATAAGAAATGCATGTGGAATAGATATGTCAGGAGGAGAGGTATTGTAAAGAAGAAAAAATGTATACTAGGATGGTTACGACGGGATGCGTGCGTGATTAAGCAGTAAACTCCTCCTAAACTGCCAATATCGATACCTCTCGGGCACTCACTCAAACACACACACACACAAAACAGCACACCAACCTCATCATCATCAGAATCATCACCCAACCTGATTTTCAAAATTTATATATTTTTACAATTTATTACAGAAAATTGGCAGATATGTAGCTTTTTTGTTGGCTGGACTACCTTGTTATTTTACTGCCGTGTGTGTAAAATTGTAAAAAATAAACTATTCTTGCAATAATGATAATAAATATTGCTGTATAACAACATGAATGGTAGATAGATAGACATGACATGATTTTTAGTCAAACAAGCTAGCTAGTGCCATCATATAATAACTTTCGTGGTAGAGAATGGAAGAATTGAAAACATTAAAAAAGCCACAAGACCAGCCAAAAAAATATTAAGCTGGGTCCGCACAAATTCATGGGCTGAATCGATAAATGATTGTGATTGGGGTGTAAAATAGCTTGATGATGATGATGATGATGATAATGGTTGTTGTGGTTATTGCGATCAGTGATCCTATGATCTGCTGCTGCTGATTATTATTAAAAAATAATATAGTATATGTGTGTATATATATACGTATATGCATGCTCCATTTGGTTGACTGATGGTGCATGTTGGTGGTAAGACTTTCTCGAGATAAAAATATTGTCTATTTCCACCGCTGCTTTTCCCGTATATTACGATGTATACATAAGTATAAACACAAGATAATTTCTATTCATCTCTCTGATGGTGATGATGATGGTGGTAGCTTTACCATTATTATGATCAATAAGATGACGGTGATATCATAAATAGCGTGATGATGATGGTGATGATTCTTTTTGCGGCTGTCAAGAGATGATCGCTAATACCTTGAATGAAAGTAAGCTGCTGTTGCTGCTGCTGCATGACTTTTTTTATTGTATGCGTCGTGTCGTGTAACTTGACTACTGGTCTGCCTGCTGTGTGCTTGTCGGTGTGATGATAAATAGTTTATTTATTGAGGGGTCATCATCATCATCAGAGATTTCCGATTACGTCAAACAGCCTCACACACACAATCAATTCCTCTCTCTTGGGAGTTAAGTCAGCCTACTACTAATAATAATTGTACCATTACACCACCAGCCAGTAGTACTAGGAAAAGGCCAAAGAAGAAGGCTTTTTCGATAATGATAAAAAAAACTTTTATTATTATTGCTCAATCACCTCCCTACCTTTAACCTATACAGGTACGTAGGTATATCAATATATTATCCATCCGTTCATTCAGAAGAAGTGAGAGAGAAAAAAAGGTTGAGCTTTTAACAGAACTATCAACACCAAAAAGGATTTTTTATCATACATATTTTTCCAATGATGATACCACCAGGGATATAGAAATAATACAATAGAACTTGTGCACTCTTTTTTTCCATTCCCGTTTTTTTATTCTTATCATCATCAGTTCTACAATGCGTTATTGCAGTAGTACAATCGCATTGTGTTTGCTAGTAATATTATGATTAGTAATAAGTAGTAGTAGGAATAGTAGCACAGCATCAGTGGCCGTGGGTGTTTGAGTTTGGTATATTTATGGGTTTATGACGAAAAAAATATGTAGATGCTCTTTGATGATGCCGTTCAATGAAATCAGTCATTTTACTGCCATACCAACAAAAACTGTTACGTGGTCACGATGATGACCATCCTAATCCCGTTTCGATTTATGCTTATGCTTTGCTTCTGTTGTGTAGGTAGATATTATTACATGCTATGTATGCCTATTGCCGATAAATATAAATATTCTGATAAAAAAAATGTTTTATTGTGACTTTTGATGCTGCTTGCTCTCTGCTAATCCGGTGTCTTCGCGTAAAAAAATCAATAATCCTTTTTCACGTGATAAAAATATTAAATCTGTTCGTCGAGTAGGAAAATAATCGCAAAAAAGTTTTCCAACAACTGGTAACAAAGTCAACCGGCAATTTTTTTCTCATTTTCATTGCTATTGCCAATGAAATATTTTCTTGACAGGTCATCATCATCATCATCAGCATATAAAGAGGTGGTGATGATGATGATGATGATTCTGGTCAAACCTTTCTTTTAACAGGTATTTGTGTAAGCAATTAAACAAGCATTGAAGCATTAAAAAGTGCATTTACCCAAGCATTAAAATTGAAATTCTAAGGATTGGGTGTATTAAATGCATCTACTACTACCACCCATAGAACAACATATTTTTACGCACATTCCTTCACAATAATAATATTTATGGAGGTATTAAGGTATGCATCACATGCATGCATCCTTGTTTGTCGTACTTTTTTTTCACTGCGACTGCCTTTAACTTACACTTGGCGAGAAGAGAGAGAGGAATGGACGGGTGTGTGGATTTAACGACGCATAAAATATCCGAATAAAATGTCTCACAGCAGAACACACAGTCTCTCTCTCTCTCTCTCTGACTGATGCTTTATCCAACCAATAAGTATCATCATCTTTTTCTTCACATTTTTATAGTGTTTTGTAGAGCGCAGGCAGAGAGTGTGCATAGCAGCTTGGTATTTTTTTTAGATGAAGGAAAAAATGCGTGCAATGCAGCATGTTAAAAGGAGAGAAGACGTGGAAATTCTTATTTTTTCTCCACAAATTCACATAAAGCGGTACGCAAGATGATGATCATCATCATTCTAGTAAGCATATTATGCACATATTTACTGCTATGTACTTGGTTGTGTAATGGAGTATCATATAACACACACACACACATACAGAGGCACCACGAGCACGTTGACCATCACATTTACACACAACGACAAAAGACAAAATACGACCGGCACAAGAAATAATATATTTTTACAGACTGTGTGGTGAAATGATAGGAAGAGTTGCATTTTAGTTTTTTTTCTCGAGAAAATAACAAGATGGATTGCCGGTTTACAAAGAACAAAAAAAACTAAAAAAAGAGAGAGATATAATGATGTTCATCAGAGAAAGGAGAAGAGAGAAGTATAGTGTGTAGGTATAATAAATATAGTATATGTATATATGTATGCCACCATCACATCACTACAGCCACATGTGCTCGATGATATGCTATCTATATCGCTTTGAATTTTTTGGTGTGTGTACAGCGGGGTTTCCGAGGAATTTGTCGTTTAAAACAAAACTACTCTGCTGTTGTTGTTGTTGTTGTTGACGATGATGATGAAGATCCACCAAAAAAATAAATAGAAGTTTGAGCATGTACATACATATGTCTGTATGCTATTGCTCTGTCATGCCATATAATATATTTATTTTTATTTTTGGGAGATTCCTGAGAAGACAACTGCTTTATCGAATTGAGTATATATCAAGTCAAGATAGAAAGAGAGAGAAGTGCAGAGCAAGGTGTATGGAGTGTGGTAGTATTTTACAGAGATTGATGCACCATTCATGCATCATGTGCCATATATCATGTACATCACAAGGAGTTTACCTTATCTGTGAAGAAAATGTCGATGAGAAGATGTCAATAAATCTTTCACTCTTGTTCGTTTTCTTACATTTCTTGCCCATTTTTCTTTACTTCTGCTGCCTATAAATTTGTTCTCAAGTTGGGGAAAAAATAAAAAATAAATATAATGCAATCAAAGTTGGATAGCAATAGTAATAAGAATAATAACACAAGTCATATTGCTCCTTTCTTCTTTTTCTTCTTCCCCTATTTTCTGTCCTTTTTAAGAAAAGGTACGGTACGCAGCACGTATGTATGAATAAACGGACAGGTGGTATATGTAGGTATCAAAAAGTCATAAAAACACATTCTATGCCCAATTGTGAGGGTTCATAAAAAATAAGAACAAAAGACAGAAAAGTATAAATAAAAAGGGATAAATTTAAGGGAGAAAAAGAAAACAATTGCCGAACAATGAAATCAAAGCGATTATCATGATCATCGTCACAAATAATATATTTTCATTCCTTTCTTTTTTTTTAAAAAAAAAAAGAAAAGAATATAATAAAAAAGACACATTTTTGTATGAATATTATATTAGCTTTAGGTGTGTGTATTTTTTTGTATGTTCATTTATTACGGTTATTGCTAATAGAGGCTATTCATGTTATGAGAGTAATATTATATTATTATTATTATATAAGCGTAGTAAACAATGTCCAGGAATGTGTGTTTTATTTAATCCGTAAAACAAATCTTTTCAAGTCTGATGTTCAAGCTTGATAAAATAATTTTATCAACAAAAAAAGTAAAGAGAGAAAAAAGTATCCGCTTGCTTGATACTTTAAGATAGTTTACATTACTTGCACGTTGCACGCATACGGTCAACAATGAAAAAATCCAACTGAACATTGTTACTGTAGTTGTTAGGTTGCTGCTGCTATTATTATTACATGAGCAAGTACACATAGAGAATTTTAAAATCTGATCATGATTATTGTTGTGGTCGTCGTCTTCGTCGTACGCCACCATTATCAGATTCCATCTTTGTCTTTATTGGCTGCTTCTTGTGATACACCACCAACAAGACATGATGATCATCAGGACAATGATTCTGATGATGATGATGATGCTGATCTCACGACAAGTTTTGAAAAAAAGATTGAATATTAGAGATAAAAAATGATGAGCATTATTTTTTTTGCTTTTGGTATACAAATAGTGTTCAATGAACGACACATTACTGTGTGCCTACTTATTTATGTCAGTTTTGTTTGTCTTTTTTTGAAAAAGTAAATAAATAAAAATAAATCGAGGGAAAATCCGCAGAAGCAGTCAAGCTGCCTCAATGAATGAAGGAATAATAAAGTGTGTGCCTTTTTAAAAAAAATGATGAGCTATTGAAACTCGTAGTAGTACTAGTTAATATTAAATAGAAGAATCATGAACTGCAAAAAACGAAGAGGATAAATATCTGAAGAATTAAAAAATATATATATGTATTCTTCATTGCATTGAAAGGAGATGGATTGGATGAGGATGAGAATAAGACAAGTGGAAGCGGACAGGATAATGATGATGATGAACATGAGGTTGTGCAGATGACTTGCATGGCCTGGCTGGTTGTCTTGATCAGTTCGCCCATCCAAACCGTGCCGTGTAATAACACAAATCACAGAAGAAAAAAAACGTACGAAGGAGTAGTAAGTACATTCATAATAATGTACCCGTGTATGTAAGAAATCTAATGATAATTACACATATATACTTGTAATGTCCATCCATGATGATATACAAATAAATAAATATTATAATCTTTATAATATAGTAATAGACTGTTCAAGTCAAGATGTACGCGTACTTTTATTATTTTGTGCTATGCCGTATTTTTTTTGGCGTGGCGACTTGAATTGTGTACAGAGTACAGTGTGGTACTAAAGGAAGGTGATGAGGATTATAGAAAAAAAAGTACGAATTTTTTTTTCTTTAGCCTCTCTCTCTCTCTCTCTCCCTTTCTATTGAGCTTGTTGGTTTAGCTGAGACATGCATATCTATTACTATATGAACAAAGCAGTAGTTTACTACATGAACGTGGATAAAACACGTCACGTCTGTCTTTTCAAGATGGTTTTGCTGCTCACTCTTTTCTGGTTTGAGCTCACTCATCATCACTCTCCAAGCAAGCTTAAGGCACAAGCACAACGTCTCACATTACCGGCATATCGCGAGAGAAAAAAAATATATATTACAATGTACTTTTCATTATTTCAGCACAGGATCAACCTTATGATTATCAAAATGATGACTATTATATCAGTTTAAACTAATTATACTGTCACTAATTCTTTTCTAATTTTTGTACTATCAAAGTGGTAATAGTAATTGTAACATTGTAATTTTTTTAATGCTAGTTTTTCAAGTTTAAAGTCCCTTATTATTTTGCACTCTTTGGAAAAACGCTTTCAAAATAAAAAAGGCATCTTATACGTTATGTAAGTAGTATGTATTTTTTTGTTGTTCATTGTAATTCTTTCGGTTGATTTATTGCATCAGGTGAATGGGACGAGGAAGAGTTATTCTCACACAAGAAGTGGTGGTGGTGGTGGTAGTGTGAGTGCTGCTGCATGACAGACATACCTACTCACTTGGTTACATAATACCCCGTCTTGTCATCTGATACCTAAATGGTCATACTTGCATACAAAATATTTTGTTATTGATCATCACCCACCACCGTAGCAGCAGCAGCAGCAACGAAGAAGTGGTGGTGGTCATCGTTGCAAACCCTCATTCTTTTTCATTGTACAAAATACAATACAGAATTACAGTTACACTCTCAAGCGATATTTTTTCAGGCTGATCATGTACAAAGCTGTTAATATTAGTGAAAGAGCTGATTTGTCTGTTCCCCTGTCTACTTGTTTATTTTTTAAAAAGAAACAATGTTCCATCAACTTTGTCACCATCACCATCATCCATATGACATCATTCAATCATGCAATCTCTCTCTCTATAATAGCATATTACTTTTTTGCTTATACATCCTCCTTGATATCTTCTTTCTTTTTTAAAATGCTTATAACGTTTTGGTATGTATTTCTGCTTCCTTGACATTGATATTGAAAAATTATTGGCGTGAGCAAAAAAAAATATTTTTATGCATCTGCTGACCATTGACACTTTACATGTCAACACGACATGCAATACATCAATAGAATTTCGTCTTATCCATTTCACTTATTTATATAGGTAATAACAATCAATTCTGACTATGCATTAAAAACGCTATAATTATAGTCTGGCCTCGGGTGTCGGCCTCTGATAATCATCATACGCTACACGAAAGAGTGCGTTGTCTATATATAAAAATATATATTACTATTATGATTTATAAAAGTTCAGGTCAACTATCACAAGACGTGAAATGAACGACAGGGTTGACCTTTTGACTTGATACTGATATGAAATTATTACAGTTCTGCTTCATCTTTGGATGATTATATATATATAGATTATATCCGTTAAGTATTATTTGCACAAGTCAACACACAAAATTATAAATTGCCTTCTTCTCATTCCTTCTACTTGTAACGATAACAAGCTTGTATGTACCTATATACTCTTAACATTGTGCATAGGAATGTATGGTGCATAGACAGATTTTATCATATTTTTCCCTACTGACTTAGTGACCATTATGATCCCCAATCTTTATCGTTCTCTTGCTTTTTTTAATGCTTTGTAATCTTTTGTTATTGTGACATATTTTTAATCTGTTACATAATAACATTCCTGTATAGATTTTTTTCCTCCAAACTCTTACAAAGTACATACAAGGAAAAAAGCTGCCTGCTTGACTTTTTTAATTTCCGATTAGTCGGAAGTTTTTTCTTTTCTCTTTGTACAACATCAGCAGCAGCGGCAGAAAGTGAGTTGCCATCAGCAGTAAGTAGTTGATGTTGTTGATGATGATCATGATCATGTAGAACAGGACGAGAGCATCGTCATAATAATAATCATAATATTAAATGATGTCCATATACAATAAAGCAGCCAACTTGTTCACCATGCGCTGTGCTGCTCCACCTTGTATTTTTTTCAACTGTGACAGTAGAAAAAAAGCAGAAAAAAATATGACAAGCAACAAAAGATGATACCGACACTGTGCTGCTGCTGTTGCAGCAGCAGCGGCAGGAGCAGTCGGGTGCTTTTTTGTTGTCAGAACACATAAACAATATCACATAAAAGTGTCCACGTAATCAAGTATTTCTGATAAAAAAGGGAAAAATTCAGAGTCGGGAAAAAATATTGTACGTACAGGTGAAGTATTTACCATTCCATTTATTCCTCAAGTATCGTTTTGAATTGTGCATACAGTCAGTAAGCTTCCAACAGTGACGCAAAGAGTAGTAGTAGGTGTAGTAGTAGAAGCAGCAGCACATAATTAGCATAATATTGATGGAAACCATGGTAAAAAATATTAATATGCAGATTAGATGGTAGGTAAGAAGGAAGGCAAAAGTTGAGGATGACCTCACTACACTTGCCTTTCTCTAATATTATTATTATTAATAATAATACACTTTCAGTTTGTTAATAGTAATATCTGCGAAAAGAATATCTAATCTAGAGGAGACGGAACTCTGTGAATATCATCTAATATTTTAAGATTGTTCACTTGTCACAGGCTGCCGCATAGAATTTATAATGAAAATTAAGTAAAGGATAAAATACACATAAAATAAGTGTACACGTTCTAGTTGAGGCAGCAGCTATGTATATGATTTTTTGTGGTATGCTAAGCTGAGTACAACGGCCACTCACGCATCTACTTATCAAGCATACTTACACTATACTCTTGTATATGAACATATACACTAATAGTAGTAAAATGTATAAAGAGTGAGAGAGAGGGAGAGGGAGAAAAAGAGAAAATTGTGACGTTAAGCCTGTAAACGAAAAACTCTCTCTTTCAAGTCATCTTAGCCATTTCACTCTTAAGACTAATCAATCCTTATGAATATTCATGAGCCTTTCCCAACATCCCACTCTCCAACAGCAGCACTACCACTACCAAGCAACACTGCAACATTTTCCAGGACACACAATATATTTAAATACAAACAGACCAAAACGAAACCACGCTACCACGCCACACAAGTTCCGTTTCTTCGTCTCTCCAGTCATCCATGTAGAACAAGGGAAAAAATAAAGGAGAGAAAAAATAAGAGGAAGAAAAGTGGATATTTTATAATATTAAGTATTATGATGACTATGACGACGACGACTAGGAGGAATATTGTTCCACCACCACACATACACACATCACACAACAAGTTTAAAACTTTTTCCTTATTCTTCTTCTTCTTGCGAGGGAGTGACTGACTCTGTTGTACTTGGTATATATTTGATATGAGCAAAGGGCGAACCGACCGACCGACCAACCGCCGTGGCGGTCACAAGGACACAATATCAACTTCATTTACGACTTGACAGGGAGACTTTCACAAAAAAAACTTTTTAATACTTTTCCCACTGCCACCACTACTGTTTCTGGTTCTCCTCCTTTTTCCTTTTCTTCTCTCTCTCTCTCTCAATACACTACTGCTTCCTCAATACTGACTTGTACTCTGATATTTTTTTTCTTCTTAAAACTCTTTAAAAGTCTTTTGCTCTTTCAGAGCAGTTCAAAACTGCCTTGTGGCTATATG
Organism: Sinhomidia bicolor; assembly: GCA_027743785.1. NCBI lineage: Eukaryota > Metazoa > Arthropoda > Collembola > Entomobryomorpha > Entomobryidae > Sinhomidia > Sinhomidia bicolor. The sequence continues at coordinate 32,908 of JAHZMT010000331.1, forward strand.
CACAAGAGAGAAAATGAAATGAAATACCAGAAACTACCACCGATGCTGCAACAGCTTCTCCAGTAAAACTGACAGATATCCATATACTATTATTATTAGGAATCCTCCTTCTCCTCATGATCATGATGATGATGATGCTGCTCGTTTAAAAGTGAAAAACCAAATGGACCAAAGGATACAAGGAGAGTCACTCCAACTTATGCATATGCATTACTTGTACATTCACTCATCATGACTTGAACTCATCATCATCAAGAGCAACAGCAGCAGCTCAAAGAATTCAAAGGATGATGTGTATTGATATATTTAATTTCACAACTTTTACTCTCTCTCTCTCTCTTTGTCTCTCTCTTCATCTCTCTTTCTGTTTCATTTAAAAAGTAAAAGTAACACCATGCACACCACCGTGCATAAATACCCTTATGTGAAGTCTGTCTGCCTACTTCTCATCGTGATGGCGAGAGAGAAGAGGGTGATATTATTATGATTATTTTAAAGATGAGAATGACAACGACAGGGACAGTTTACTGTGGAGTTGTCGTGGTGTATCGTATCGATTCTTTTCCCTGTCGTTTTTCTCTCTGTCTCCTCCACTATTTAAATGTACACTGCTTCTTGTGAAAAACATTCTTAATATTCTTGATGCATTGATTTCTCCGAGGATTTGTGATTGCTGCGAGATGATGTGAACTGTTCTAATCTCTCTGCCGGCTAATCATTTTTCCAATTCCTCCAGCAACCCTCATATTTAGAATGATGCATACATTAATATGGCGCTCTTCTCCAGCATTGCAGCAGCAGCAGCTACAGGGATAGAAAGTTCACCCCTTCTTTTTTGTCAGTCGATACTACTTTTCATACGATACGTACGTCAGCCGACAGGAAATCAGAGAAGTGGTAGTGGTGGTGGTGGTAGTGGTAATAGTAATATTACAAAGAGCATTCATAATCACGTATTATAATGTATACCACCGATAGATAGAGAGATTGCCAAGATATTTGCCATTACACTACTGTTGTTATTATTATTATTTCTCTACTGCTGCCACCATCATCAAAAAAAAAACTGATTGGGAGTGAAGTGAACTGTCCCAATAAAGAGACAGTAGTGGTGGTGGTGATGGTATGGTAACTAGCAATACTTGTTTGTTGGCGGCGCAGCAGCAGGCCATCATATTATAAAATATCGATGAAGAAAAAGGGAGAGGAAAGAGAACGTTTTGTTGTGAAATGAAAACTCTTCTCTTTTGTTTTTCTTCTTCTCCCTCTCTCTCTCTCACACACACACACTGTTCTAAAGCAGCAGCACATATTTCAAATAAAATACATAAATCTCAAAAATATATTGAATCTATAAAATGAGGAGACAGGGACATCAAGAGATCTGAAAAGTGAAGCCCGACGGACTCATTGAGAGAGCGTATTAATGAATGGATGCATGTCGCTCAAGTAATGCACGCATATGCATATTAACTTGCATTTACTCACAGTTATTTTTGTGTGCTTATAAAATACATACATATATTGAGTAAAATGCATCTCATTATTTAAAAAAGCTGGTCTCTCTCTCGCTCTATCTTTATCTATATGACTCTTCTCTGTTGTTTTCTCTCTCTCTCTCTCTCCGTCTTTTATCATCATGCCATTTTGCTGTCTATAGTAGTATCAGTAGTGGATATTGGGGAAAACGATATAAAAATAAAATAATAATAATAATTTTTGTTTCTAATGGGAGATATAAAATAACTGATTGGAAAGAGACCGACCAGGCTTGAATTTTAGAGGAGAGAGGCCATTTGAATATTTACAATTGGGGAGAAAACTTGAAGCTCTGATGATGATTCATCTGCAGACAAGAATGAGCGAGACGAGGCTACTTTATTTTAACATTTTATTTCAATATACTTTCGCTAGAGGCTGTGTGTACGTATATATATGAGTGCACAATACTATTAGAATTACACATTAAAGTGTGCGTTGCACACACATTTTTCTCTTGAATGAAATAAAATTGATTGCCATCAAAGACAAAGACAGGAAATGTGAAAAAGAGGAGCAAATGAACAAAGTGAAATGGTTTACCCCTTCCATTTTCATGATCATGTTTCTCTGATCAATGAAAAAATGTATTAATATCAAAAGGATTCCAGTTTTTCATTTTTAGTCCGACAAAGCTACTAAAATGATTGTCTTCTTTCGCAAGTGAATGCATACAACGAGAAATAAGCAGATAATAATAATTACCATTACAATTATTACCATTAAATAAATTGTAGAACATATCAGTATAGAGAAGATGTTGTGATCTGATGTGAGATGGACGTACATATTTAGTAAAGAGCTGTCAAAAATGTCTTTACAGAAAAAAATCCCTTCTCTCTCTTTCTTCTTCGTCTTCTCATTTTATAAAATCTTCTTGGCTGAAAAAAAGGAAGAAGGGAACGTAAATGTAATGTGGTACAGCCTGGAGCACCATTTTGACAAATACCTCAGCAACAGCAAAGCTAAAGGAAAAGAAGTTTCTCTTGGAAATACGCTAGGCATCTCACAGTATGTAATTTCCAAAAGCACTTACTAAATAACAGGTAAGTATTAATATAATTGTATTTATGCTATTCGATTGTAAAAAGTTTTTTTTTACATTTCGGATGTTGATTCTACACCAGAAATATGACGCTGATACATATGATGATGAGCAATTGGTATATTATGTATGTATTCCGTCGCCGTCATCATCATCATCGTTGTTGTAGTCGTCATTTATAGCCTAGTCGTCGCACTTCTCCAATTTTTCTCTCAGCAAGAGCATTCAACTCCACACTTGTTGTAAGCTTTCGGTGGAAAAAAATAATGGAATTATTATTGTTTTGTTTTTTTTGTGGAAAATAAAGTTAAAATCGCTGAAAGCAATAATGGCAATAATAATAATAACAATGCAATTCTGAAGAAGAAAGAGGTAATAATAATGCTCAGTATTGAACGAGGGTATTATCATCAACTTTGTGTGCACACTTCACGCACACCTTGTCGTGTGAGTCAAGTTAAGTGCAACAAGCAGACAGACACGCAGACAATGACGACTACGACGATGATGATGATGATGAGGGCTACACGATATTTACTTGCTTACAACCAGCGCAAAATTCAACGGGATTATAAATATGATTATCCTTTTATAAAAACTGAATATTTTTTGCCGAAAAATATACATTTCAACCAAGCTTGTTCTTTCAACGTTTTTTCATCTTATTCTGATCGATGCGATCTGATCAAATTCCAGAAAGATGTGTGTGTACTAAAGTGTATTGAATAAACAAAAAAATTTTGCTTGGCGGCATATATCTATGTACATATGTATGTATACATACTTGTATTATCACTTTTCATCATGATCGCTCACAATGCAAAACCACAATATGTTTAGTCATACAAAAATACCTACGCTGCTGTTGCTGACGATGATGGTGATTGTGATACGCTCATCTGCCACACTTGCCTGTCTACTTTTTTTTATCCTCTCATCTCACTTTGAAGGTTTTTAATTGGAAATCTGATTTTTTACCCTCAAACTTGTGTACTGTATTATATTACATATTATCCTGATGGCGGGTAAATGGATACACAATAGATTATACTACTACTACTACTACTACTATTATGATTGCAATGTGTGTGCATATGTATGATGAAGAAGATCGATTTTTGTTTGATAGATGACAAGATGTATAAAGGACAGTTAAGAAAAATCACCACCCACTACGTGACCCCCTGGAGTCCATCAAGGAGGAGTAGGGTGATTGACATTTTGACATTGTGTACAGGGTACCCTATCTCTTTTTTTCTCTCTCTCTTTCTCTACTTGACTCTTTATACCTACCTAATCATAATATCTATTTATTTTTGTATCCTAAACCGACTCTTATCATCGTCATCATCATCATCAAAATGAAAAAAAAATTAACTTTTTTCACTCACTCTCTCTCGATGATGGAAATCTAGCAGGCAACCAGTCATCATAATAACAACAACAACCTCCGGATACTTATTTTATAGCTAAAAACGGGTGCTGCATGGTGGCTTTTTAAATCTATTTTTTCCATTAAAACGTTTCTTTTGTAGAGTATCACACAACTGAGAACTAATAGTATTAAAAGTGTGTATGCAGAGTTTGTGGTGTAGTTATAATATGATAATAAAAGACGTACTAATTTCTTTTCTATCAACAGAGAAAATAAAAAAAA
>JAHZMT010000331.1:37288-76371 GCA_027743785.1 Sinhomidia bicolor
CAAGGAAATCATCTTGTCCAGAGGAAAAAGTAAACTGCTGTTTCCGAGAGATGATATTCTTGCATATAAATAATAATATTATTATTAGTAGTAATAATAAAAATGAAAATAATAGCAGCAAGTAAAAAAATGCTTTGAATTTTTTCTCTTCCTTTTTTACACAATTTCTACTGAAATAATTCTGAAATGAGTAATATTATACTAATATTACTGGGAGAACAAAAATGATGGAAAGGATGGACAGTTTTTCTTGGTAGTTTCTTTTTTTCCACTTGGGGGCATAAAATCAATCCAATCAAAAACCCATTCTTTCTTCCTAAATGAAGAAAATAGAAAAAAACACTGTTGTAAGGAGGAATAAAGCCTTCCGCTGTATTGCTGCATACACTCATCATAACATCATCCTCCTCATTTTACTTTAGTTCCTCCTCATATTCCCCCTCCTGCCTCTTTTTACTGGTTTATAAAATACATTTATATATTTTTTTTTCTCTGAAGAAATTGACGAAGGACGAAACTTTATGTAGGCATGTTTTATTATTGAGCAAGATTGCTGTACTTATTTATATATACGTACATATATGCTTGCACACACACTTTCATATATAAGCAAGCACACTCTGCACTGTTTTTTGTACTTTTAGTTACCTGTCGAATGAATAGTTATTCGAAGAAGATGAGGCAGAAGAGAACAGTTTTTTGAGATGTGTGATGTGATGCAACATTTTTGGGATGGGTCAATCATTTTTTGATGGAAATTCAATTTCATGTTGAGCAGCAAAACAGAAAGAAGCGAGTACGAACAACCCTTAAAACTCAAGGTGGAATAGGCAGTAGTAGAAGTAGTGTCATGTGGAGTAGAAGAGAGAAGAGTTTTGAATTTTTGTGGTGGTGGTGGTGGTGATGATGATGTGATGGCGAGCGAGAAAGGATCCATAGCATTAAAAAAAAGTCTAACATACGAGAATAATAATATCCAACACATCATCATCAAGAGCAACTAGCAGCAGTAGATTGGAATTGAATTATGGTATTCTTGCTAAACCAGTAGGTAGGATATTAAGTCCATAATTGTTAAATAGGTATGGTTAATAGTAACGTAGTAGTGGAAGGAATGTTACTACCTATGTACCTGATTAACAGCATTAACTGTTATTCACATAAACGAATTAGTGTGTACCAAAATTTTTTAAGTATGTTTGCTGCGATAATATGCATAATTACTACTATCCTTGTATGCTCATTTCTAGAATTCACCAAAACTCACGTTGATGACGACGACAGACCAAAGTGATTCAATTATGAATGTTTTATCATCACGTTGTTTGCAACGTGCTTGTGCTGGTGCTGAGTGGTTGACGACAAGTGAGCAAGCAGTACAAATAATAGCAAGTGGTAGCAACAAAAGGTATACGGAAAAAAAACCGATGAAAACAAAGCAGAAGCGGTACTAATTTGATTAAAAAATATAATAAAATACATGTGCTTATAAATAAGTTAGCAAATGTTTTGTGCCTACACACATACACACATACATCATTTTGCTTTTCTCTCCTTTTTAGTTTAAAATCTAATTATTTTGTTTGAAAAAAAGAAAGGGGAGAATTATGATGAATACTAGAGGTAATTATTGAAGCTGACAGGTTGACTTTTAACAAGTAAAATTATCACGACGATAATAATAATAATGGCTGTTTTGAGTAAAATTGAAATGAAATTATGGATAAATGACAATTATTATTATTAAATTTGAAATCATGACTAATTAACTAATTATCAAATAGGTACTGAATAAATGAAAAAAACATAATGAGAAGAAGTATGTGTATTATATTTTGTTTACTTGTTGCCAAAACTGAGCAAGGAGGAAGATTCGTTCTTTTTTGAGAATCCAATCGACAGGTGGTGGTGGTGACGGTGTGGTAGCTTGTAACGGTGTTGTTGGGGGATTAGGCGAAGAAGCTAGTGGTGGAGGTGCAGGCGGTGGAGGTGGAGAAGCAGCCAGCGATGTGGTGGACAATGATTCCATAGGCAGTAAACAATGATAGTCTATTCCTAGCGTCTTCAAATTCTTTTGGCCGTACATTGAACGGTACAATTTTGATTGACAAGTTCGTTTTGCTCTACTTTACTTTGGATAGTCATTCAAGTTTTTTTGCATGTGTGTTTATTATAGCAGCATATTATAATACAGTAGCAGAACCAGTAGAAAAAAAGTGATTGATTATTTTACAATATATATGTATATGTAGGTATATACTTTTTTTGCGATAGAGCATTAGAGAAGTTGGTTTAGAAGTGCGTAGGAAAAAAGAGAATAAAATGATGTAATTTTTAAAAAGTGGATGATGTATTTCTTGCGATGGCGATTTTATACTTTTTTACTGTTTAGTTTTTACTGTGAAAAGCGGCGTGATTTTTTTTTGTTTGTTCTCTTATGTTTTTTTTTGTTTAACTCACACAGTCCACTGAATTGTGGTCGCCTTTGCCATTCTCCTCCTGGAGAGAGGAAGAAGACGAGGAGGATGAGATCGAGCTCTCTTGTGAGTTTTCTCTGGTAGGGGATGATGACGCGTCTACATCTGTTACTAGGGAATCTTCTGTGTTGGCGGTGGACGCTGTAATATTGAGAGCGGTGGTGCTGCTGCTTGTACTATTGTTGTTGGTCGTTGTCGTACTGTCACTTGCCGTTGTTGCAATACCAATGTCACTTTTTGAAAATACCTTACAACTTCCAGTAGTCATTTCCATAATCATCATCTTTCCCTGTTTGGTGCAATGCTCCTCTTCGTTTGAGTTGAATGCTGCTGCGTCTGCTGCTGGTGATAAGGGGAATAGCAAGTGTCCTGCATCAAGCCTGATGATTGAAGGAGAGATGATGATGATGCTGATGATGTTTCAAATAATTTTAGCGACCGACTGCAATACACATACCCGAACACAGACAGGATATATGAAAGAAAAAAATAACGATTGTTTTTTTGAAACGAAAATTTAACAAAACCCTATTTTAAAAAATCTACGTATATTCACACATGCAAACTTGCTACGTTTAACAATACAGTTCTCGATACATGGCACCGTGCGCTATTAACTATAAAATAAAATAATCAAGGACGACTAAATGTACGTACAAGGGTGAGAGAGAATGAAATTAAATTCTAAACGATTAAACTGAGCACAACCAACGAAACAAGCTAATGAAATTTTACTCACGTCACTAATCAATCAGCCTGTTCCAAAAATACCTTTCCAATTTACCAAATCATTTTCGCAGTTCATAAGTTTTTTTAAATATGTAATATTATTATGACATTATGCAATTTACTACCAGCAGCTTATACGTGTATCCTCATAAAGTGGTCTGATTTTGATTTCAATTGATCGTCATAACATTATAGTCGTTAAAATGCCAATTAAATATGGCAATGAAACATGAGGAGCTCTATTTTTTCTGCTTAAAACAGTTTTTTTCCAGCTAATCAATCATTTTATCAGGAAAAATCAAGAAGTTTGGATGTTCAATAAAATTGGTAAGAGGGATTGCCCAATTCTCTCTGAATTGATTCAAAAACTACATTAAAAAGAGACATGTGGTTAACGGCTATTTAAATTAATGATAAGAGTTTTCTGCCAAAAAAAACGTTTGCATACCTACATACATATATGTATGTATAGCATGCATGCAGAGCTAGAGCTCATCATCAGCATCGTCCAGCAGCACAGCAGTAGAATAAGTAAAGCACGCTTTTTTTCTCTTCATCTCATTCAAAGTCAACCAGCAGATTAAACTATATTTATACATACATTTTTTATTGCAAATAAATAAATAAGAAGGATAATGATTATTTAAAACGATCGGATTGAGCATCTTTACGAATGAGTAATAATATTTTTGATCACTGTAATATCTACAATATCATATCATCATCATCGTGTCTGTTGCTTAATCAATCGAACCATTCTCTAATCAAGTTGAACCAAATGATTACTTCGACGATGATAAAGTGTCTTGTTGAAAATCTTAGTAGCAAATTGAACAAGAAAATGCAGGAGAGTGCAATAAAATTGCCACTCTTCATCATCATCATCATGGTCAACATCAGGAGAAGGAGGACTCTTACTACCACAAGATGAGATCATTGTGTAAGTCAACAAGCAAAAGCAGACACACAAGTACCATTATCATCATGATTATCATCAGTAGCAGCATCACTAGTCAGCTGAGTCGTTTTTAAAGAGGGAAAGAGAGACTCACTGGCTCACTCTTTGCGAATTATAATTTTTTTTCTCATTCTCTAGTAATGAGTATAATAACAGTTACATAATATGAATGTGTATGTAGGTACATGAGTGGACGTATACATACATGTACAAATATATATATAGTATGACAGACAACATGATGATGATGAGGAGGATTGCGACTGACCACTGTGACTTTAATCAAAAAAATATACATTTATTTGATGTCTCCCATTTTCGCTTATTTTAGCCTCTTTCTATCCATCCAACCATCATCTTTCTCTCTCTCTCTCTCTAATAGCTAATCAACAAGTCCATCATATTTTATCACCAATAATAATAATAATAATAACAATAATAATAATAATGACTGGCAATTAGAGTTTCGAAACCAATGATGATTTATTAAAATTGAAAAATAAGGAAAATGACACGACGGATCCTGTCCGCACTCCAACAGCGCACAGGCCTCTTTTACAAAGCTAATGACTACAAGGCTTTATGTTGATATGCTGGGGCAGTGGTGGTGGCGTCGTGGTTTGACTTGGGCAAGTTACAGAAGCAAAAGACATCATTCATTGCCATTGCATATTACATATTGAACTGAAAAATACACTTGACTTGAGCAAAAAGAGAAGAGAGAATTCAGTCAATAATAATAATAACAATGATGATGATCATGATAGTGATCATAATAATGCTACACATTTTGTTAATGATGGATGATATACTACGTATAAGTTAGTATAATGTTTGATGATTGAGTATAATAATAATAATAGTAATAATAATAATAATATGTACATGTTTTTCATGTGTGTTTGAACACACTAATAAATTTCTATCAATGTTTATTATTTCCCTGTCGTCGTCACAAAAAGAAATAAAGTATTAGCAGTATCTTCCTTCTCTACTTATGCTACTTCTTCAGCAGAATTATTACTAGTCAGTTTAGTTTCACCATTTATATGAATCCCTGGTAATCAATTGAAAATAATATTATGAGAACATATTTATTATCATCATCATTTCACTACTGACAATTTCCACTTGTATGTATGCATATTATATAAAACTATGGCCACGTTTGGAAGCAAGATACATGTAACTTTTTCCTCATATGCATATGATGATGATATTTATTTATTTTTCTTTCGAAAGAAGCAGTCTTTTTTTGTGTGCTGGGCCACTTTTTTTCCACCGTACAGAAGTAAATGCGACAATCAGAAAGTCAAAAGTGACTCAAGTCGGAGAAGGTTTTATAATCATTGTCAGTCAACTGAACTTGTTGGTTGCCCGCTGTGGTGTTTGCTATTAGAGAAGTAGATTTTTCCCAATAAAGGCTGTTTAAAATCAATAAATAAATATTACCACTAAAATTGCTGCTGCTCGCTACCAGAAAATCATGGTTGCAGAGGCAGAATCAACTTTACTCTCAAGAGTTCTTCTCAGAGTCAGTCAGAATTTCATTTATGACATGATCATGGTCAAAAACTACTCGCAGTGGTGGTAGTGGTGAGGGTACATAGTGGCTGTCGTCATCGTCATCATCGTGATGATCAACATACTCGTCGTAAACATTATGCATTGAGGCAAATAATATGGGAATTTTATTCTGTCTTTTGCTGTCCATCCTATTTTATTGCCAGCACTCACACAGTAATCATTATTATTATTATTATTATTATCGTCAACACCATTTCAATCCGATACACAAGAGCTGGGCTTATTGCGCGGCGACAATGATGATGATGATGATGACGACGATCGATCATGCCTGGCTGCAAAAAAGTATTATATTTAATAGGTATATTGTATATATATATATATAATTTATATATATGTACCTACATATAATCTGATTTTCAAAAAATACGTAGGTACTTTCATTTTCACATAGCTTTGCCGTTTCGTAGAATCCGTATGTTAATGCGTTTAGTAAAGCTCGTTCAAAACTTGTCTAAATGAAATTAACAAAGTGAGTTGACGGACAACGCGGACGATCACGGCGACTGGAATCAAGCAACACTATTATATTCGCTATGTGACCAGCTGCAGACTTTTTTACATGAATTTAATTCATTATAGAATGTTATAGAATTATAGAATGATACATACGCTGTGATACAACTGTGTTTCATTGTGTGTGGGTTGGCTTGGCTGTGATTGATATTTGACATTTCGTGTGGGTTCCTACATTTAGACTTTGTCATCGGATTTTTCGTGTGCTGAAAATTATCACTTAAATGTTGCTGAAACGTTAGATGGTCGCCTGAATCACACAACCATTTACCACCAAAGTGTCAGCTAAATACGTGTGATAAAAGTAGCAAAAAAATTAATGAAAATAATTTAAACAGTTTAGATTTTTGTTTTGCTTTTTTATAATGTTTAAGATAAAAACAGGAGTAGTAGTAAAATCAACCTATCGACTTTTTAACGCTAGTCACATAGATTTGCTATTTATTTTCACGGAGAAGAAATGTGCATTATTATTATTATTATTATTATTATTATCATTCCACACATGCACACCACTTTTAATTTATTTTCATTTATTCATTTAGTTCAAAGATAAATTTTTCCAGTTAAACCCAAACATTAATGCGCTACGGCATGTGCTTTCCTTCTAAAGATATCAGACATTCCGTCGTATAAAACGTCGATATACACATGTTATATGCTTATACATATATGTACCACTTGATCTCTACTTAATCCTTCTCTTCTGAAACTGGTGAATGTGCGCGGACCACTACTTTGCTGTAGTGCAATGATTATAATTATCATCATCATCATCATCCCAACAATCCTTGCCATGTTTTATTTGCTCTCTCTCTCTCTCTCTCTCTATCTCGTTATTCCCTAACGCTTGTTGTTGTTGTTGTTGAACATTTCAAACATTTTATTTATTTATTCCCTTTTGTAAATAAATGCAATGCTATTCTACGATACTATTCATGGAACTCCTACTACTACTATCACTACTATTGCATATGTGCATGTCGCATGTCGTGGTGCTGTTGTTGTGACGTGCATACACGAGCCCCGGAATGCAATTTTTAAATGTTGTTAGCACTTTCTCACTTTTGCCATTCACTACAATATTTTTACAACGTTTCGTTGTGCAAGTTTACAGGGTTACATGCATGCACGCATTGGATAATTTATAATGAGCAGTTATTTCCAGTAGTTTACCTATGAAAACACGACACAGTTCAAAACCTTGTTATACTTTTGCTACTCTTTCCATGAAACTATTAATGGCTGAAAATTTTTCGTCTTTAAGCGTACACTCAGCACACTTATATATATATATTTTTTTCAAAGTATTCTTCGTCACAATGTGCTGTACAAGATTGAGACTTTACAAACATTGTTCTTTCGCACCTAATTTCTATGAATAGCAGTACTTTTATAACGAGATTCTGAAGGTGTCGTGTTTTCAGGAATAAACGGCTCAAAATAATTGCTCAGTGTGGTTGATTATCATCAACAGACAACAGCAATCACAACAGCAGCCACATCATCATCATCGCCATCAATACCATCATCATCCTTGTCGTTGTCGTCAACTGGTTCATTTAACTTTTGTTCGTTTTTGCCTTTGCAAAATATATATATATACATAACACCAGCAGCAGCATCACAAGAGGAAAGTCAATTCTTTCGATTATTATTACCAAACCACTGTTTGCAGTTTTTATTGTGAAATAAACATAAAACGGATCATGATAATATCCTCTTGGTAATAATACCATGTTTTTGATCATGGTGCTGATACAAAAAAAACAATGTATTGTTCCTTTGCCATTATTACTACTATCATCGATGATCGGTATTACAGTACACTACTAACTTGTGTACTTGTTGTTGTGATTATTACTCTCTTACTGTAAAAGCAGCAGCAGCAGCAGCAAGCAAGCAACAGCAGCAACAACATCAGAAGAGTAACTTTTAACTGGCCGTTTTAATAGTTCCAGCTTTACCTCCCATTACAAAAATGCATTCAATTGATAATGGCGATGATGATGATGATCATAAGCGTCATGTTCTGAGGATTGTTATTACTACAACTATTTTTTTTCCTCTTTTCTTCTTGGCTGGATGCATGTCATTCTTATACTCTGGCTAACTTATGAGCACTTGGCGCAGCAACATCAGCGGTCAGTTTTCTCAAGTGTTTTTTTTGTATAGCCAGCAACCACCACCAGCAGCAGCAGCAAAACTACCGACGACCAACAACCGACCAGTTTCACTTATTGCATTGCAATCTGCTTAGGTACTTATTTCTTTCTTTCTACACGACAGGATGCCAATAACATTTTCATACTCCTCCTCTTTCTGCTGCACATGCTATTCGAGAGACGAAGAAGAAAAAGACCACAGAAGAGCTCTCTCTATAGCACTGTGTGTTATACTGCTGCTGCCGCTGCCACCATCACCACCGCCAAAAAATAACTCGTTTTTTCTCTCTACCTTTTCTCTTCTTTCATTCTTGAATCCAGCATGAATTTTTATGCACCGCTAACAAACATGATGTTGTAATGCAACTTGGTTTTGATGAGTTTTTTTTCTTGTGTGTGCCTCTGTGCAACTTTCAGGTTCCAATTATTTATTTCACATGTTAAATTGCAATATTCTTAAACATTAGCCATTTTCACGATGATGATGATAATGATCATCATGATGATGATACCTTTTTGTAACAAAAAAAACGAGTGTAACAGCACAGCAGCATAGCAGAATCAACAAAAAGCTAGCGTATTTCAATCCCATAGTACAAAGTTGCTTCAGTGTGAGGTGAGGTGAGTGAGTACTACTATGCGATGTTGATGATGATGTTTGGTGGTGAAGCAGCGCATTCGCCAATACAATGCAATGCAACAACAATCTTTTTTTCTCTCTCTCTCACTCTTTCTAGAAATGAAATGAAACGTGCGTTTTATTTTTCAAGTGACAACAACATTCCATTCAGTCATGTAAATAATAGGATGAAATATATAAAATGACATAATATTGTTATGTTGTACACATACATACATCCTAACACACACTAGAAAAAAAAGGACAGCAGCAGGTATGGGTATAATCATACATAACATGTTGTACATATCATTTGCCCGTTTAAACTGGAATTCTTTTTATATTGCCGATAGATTAGCCATATCGCCGACATTGACAAGACAAGGATTACACATACTCAACCCTCAGCCAGTGAGTAAGTCAAAAGTAAAATATTATATGTTTTTTTCATGGTATCAGTTTGTTCGTTCGGTCAGTTCATTTTTAATGTCATTTTATTTTGTTGGCATTTGATTTTGTAGAATGAACTGCTTCCTCGAGGGGGAGCAAAAAAAGAGAAATGGTTAGGCAGACATTGACAAAACGACCATCGTCGTCGTCGTCATCATCATCGACAGATGAAATGAGTGTGTGGTAGTAGTAGTGGAAGCGCAAAGTGAAGTGGACATGCAGTAGTATATTGATAATATACGCACTTGCATGCATTTTTTTGCATGTATGTAGTAGTAGCTTTGGATACCTATGTAAGTTTCATGTAAATGTGGTGATGATGATTGTGATGATGGTAAGCAATATGAAAATATATTGGATTGGAACTAGGCCGACACTGGCAGACAGACGGATACTTTTATACTTTTTTTTATACTTTAATCCGTTTCTGACTCTGACTGACACCAGTACAGCATAGATGAGCGAACAGCAGGAGCAACAGCAGAGCAACTCTCAAATGAGAAGCAGTAAGAAGCAAAGTGCATCTGCGTAGTAGTATTTTTTTCGATTATTGCTGTTTATTAAAGCTCACTGCTGCTGCTTCTCTCCGATAAATAAATGTGAGAATTAGTACAATCACGGAAACATCACTGCTATTACTAGTATTATTATTATTATTATTATTATTACTACCAGAGTATACAGAGACAAGCTACCAAACAGGGGAAAAAAGTAATCATCATCGCTTTTGCTGTGAGAGCTACCGCCGAGGATAAAATTGCTATTCTCAATGCCAAATTTTGTGTAGTTCTGCTGCTGCTGTTAGAAGCAGCAGCAGCGACTAGACATCACAGAATGCAAGCAATAAATATTGTCATCATGATATCCATATATTATTATTTAATAATAACAACAATAATGATATTTTTGTTTCTCACTTTGCTACATTTTTTTCGCAAGTGGAGGGGGAAAGAGAGAAAGGGAGACTACTAATAATAATGGAAGTATCGATAAAGGAAAACGTTATAGCAAGCTGTGGTGGTGGTGCTTTTTCCTTGTGGAGAAACAGCTACAGTAAACAATATTATCAAAGAGGCAAAATCAAATTGTTATTGTGTCGGACTAATTTCTGTGTTTCCCGGAGAGAAACAAGCTGAAAAGCTACAAAATAGTAGTAGCAGTAGCAGCCTCCCTACCCAGAAGAGAAGGAGGTGCTGTAGACTTTTCATTTGGAAAAGGAAGAAGGATGCTGATGATGATGATGATGACGGTGTTGGTTGGTAGTAGTAGTGGCGGCTACACCAGCATGAGGAAAAACCGATTACAATCTAGTCGAAAGAAGATGAGGATGATGATGATATTTGTGATCCTCCAGGAACCAAAAAAGCTGGAAATCATTAAACGTGTCCAGAGTTTTATCCAGAGAGCCAAAAACCACTAACATCATCATCGTCACCCAACTCAACACTCACCACAACCAGCAAGTTTACAAAATGTTTATCCGTCTCTAAAAAATAGTTCCAGGAACCTCATTCCCTCCCTCCCACCACCACCACCACCACCACCACCACCACCACCATCGTTCTCATTATTATCCAATGTAATCTATATTGTCGAGCTGCCTATACTGGTACTCTGCCCTGTTTTGGAAGACACAAAACGCAAAGAATGGAATGTTCACAGAGAACTTGCTGTTGATAATGATGACGACGACGATGGTGTTGCATGGTAAAATTAACATTTAAAATGACTGCTAAGAATTAGAATATTTCCACTATCAGAAAACTAATGAATTTCTATTTATTGTTGTTGTATCAAATACTTGAGCATACAACATATCTACATACAACAAGCAGCTAGCTACCTATCAGGCATGTCGCACGACAACAACGACGACGGCGACGGGACTAGCTACAAAACTACGATTAGCGTTCTTGCCAAAATATCGCTCTCAACTACCAGAAGAGTGGCAAACGAGACGACATATTATTTCAAAGGTTACAAGATCACGGCGATGTTGATGATGGTGATGATTTGATATTATTCCCAGTACTTATTTACACTGCTACTACTACTACTACTACTACCAGTATTTTCATTACTACTGCTCCTCAGTCACTCATAAAAATTCATACAGAGAGTTATATGAAAACATAATATATAGCAGCAGCAGCAGCCTTCACTTTTGACTATTTTTTATACACAGACATGAGGAAAGAGACCGGCTTTTTCTGCATCGCTATATGATATCATGATACATAAGAGTAAATTGCAATGCTAAAAAAAATTCTTTCTCTCTCTCTCTCTCTTGCTTGCACGCTGTTGTGTTGTTGTCGTCGACATCACCATCATCATCAGACTCGTTTGTGGTGATATGAATGTAACATGTGCAAATGTCACATGTGTCCCGGTTCACTTGCATGACTCAAGCCAAAATAAACGGCAGTAGTATAACGAAAAAAGAAGACGAAGAGAAGAACTCCTTAGAAATTCCTTAAAATAAAACAAGCACAGCTTACAGCTTATTCGTTATGTAGCTGTAAACTATACCATCCGTATCGCCATCATCATCATCATCATCATGATTATCATTATCATCATCGCCATCATCATCAACACTGATAAATACCAGCTTTTATTTATTTCTTTATGCCACACGTTTTCGTCTTTCTTTCTTGTACAATTTTGCAGCAGAGGAAACTGCAGTTTTAAAGGGAGAAATAATTTAGAAATTTGATTTGAAAAGATTTGTCAACAAATCAATTTGTTTGAATTAGTTATTCTTTTGTTAGTTTTTCGGTGAAGGCAAAAATTTTTTTGAGAGGATCACCGAACATTATCAGATTTATTTTTGCTGAGGGGATCTGTCATTTGAACAAGCAATCAGTCAAAAAGGTATGTAAAAGCAAACAATACGTACTTGTCTTGTCAAACTGTTGATATTACATGACTCTCTATCGAGAAATATGTGTGTATTTATGAGACAGAGAGAGACTGAGATTCAAGCGAATACGAAAAAGAGGAAAACGACACGATGAAGGGAATGACAGGATAGCACCCACCTCTTTTTTTCTCTCTTCACCCACTCATTCATTTCCCGGAATAACATGGAAACATAGAGAGACAGAAAGGAGTCGCTTTTACAACAATATACAATCAAACCAAAGCACCACGAAAAATACAGTTCTAAAAATTGCCTAAACGATGAAGAATGCATTGACAATGAGTATATATTGTTTTCTATGAAAAAAAGCAAGTATTTTTAAGAGAGAAGTAGTGTTTTGGTTTGATGAGAAGGGAAAAAAAGCATTATTGTTGGAAAAAAGGATTTTGGTATGTTTTTCATCATATTACACATCTCTCAACAACACCAACAAACGACCTTCTCCGCCTCTCAAAATAAAAAATTTATCCGACAAGAGGAGAATGAAACGACGACGGTGGTGACGATGTTGATGATGAGAGGGAGCAGTAACAAAAAAAGAAGTCAACAGGAGCAATGATAGTATAAAGATGGTGATAGTAGCAACAAATGAATGAGTGACAAGAAACAAGCCAAAAAGCAAAGTTATCAGTGACAGATGAAATGAGAATTGAAAGAAAATGAGAGTACGGAAGGAAGAAAGAGAGAAAAAAAGGAAGCAGATTTTTCTTCTCTTTTCCCTTTTTTGATCCCACTCAATAAATAAATGTTACAAAGGAGGAGTTGCAGTGGGAAAAAGAATTAAAAATTGGGATGTTGAGATGGTTGATTGTACTGAATATAAAGTAGAGAATGAATTTCTCACTGGTTGACTGATCATTATACAAGTAAAAACACTTTTAAGAGGAGACGAGAGAAAAAAAGTTTTTATTTTTGTTTCTGGGATAAATACAAAAAGTTTGTGGAGAAAAGTTGAGATTGAATGGGAAAGTAAGTGGAAAAATATTTTGGTGGAGTTTTTATACGGAAGAAAGAATTTGATTTAAAAATATACGTTATTTGGTTCTTCAACGGTATTTAAAGGGATATGGATGAAAAGCTTAAGTGAAAACTGGGGGAACTTGAGTTGAATGTAAAGAACAGGTAAAATAGCAAGGTGCTTGGATAGGATTTAGTAATAAAGTAAATGTTTGTAGCTGAGCATGTCAATGCGGTTCTCTCTTTAAATTTTTCTGCTTTTAACTATATTCTATATCATTAGCAGTGAAGCATACTAATCTGTACAATTTTGACAACAAGTCAATAATCTGCTGAAAATTTTATGCAAGATAAATATACACGAAATGGATTGAGACACAGAAGTAGCAGCAGTAGCGGTGAGAAGCTCGACTTGAGACACATTATATTTCTCTGGCAGTTCCAAAGCTACGGAATGAATGACTGAGTAAGACGAAGTGAGATAGAGCCACTGTTCCTCTCTCATCACTTGTGTGAGAGCAGCTTCTTTTTTTTGAGCATTTTGCTTTCATGCTTGTTGCTACTATATTCCTGCAGAGCTCTACTGCTGCTGCTGCTGCGACTGCTGTGCTGCTGCTTAGAACGCGAGAAAATAGGTTTTTTGACATTGCTTTACTTGCACACACAAACAACAGGAGCGATTTTACAGGCTTTCAATAAACGCGATATAGATTCGTGCTGTGGATGAGGTAAGTGATGCGAAGCAGCAAATCATTCTATAGAGAGCTACTGCTTCTGCTGCTGCTATGCTGCCTGCCACCACCACCACCACCCTTTCCTGCTTGTTATTTTCTAATAACTGTTGTGCTTCCTGGGGGAAATTGGAACAAAATCCACTGGAGACCGCAACACTGGAGTAGGCTGGGTATTGGGAAATGCGTGATGAGAAGAAAAGTGAGCAATTTCATCCCTAAACCAAACCCTGACTGCTGCATTTCATGTATCGAGTCACACCAACGAAATCGATCAACTTCACCTGGCCTTGTCTAATGTTTCCCCGGTATTTGTTGTTGGCTCATTCCACCCAACATATCCACAAAATAAATGTTCAATTTTGTGGCCATCATCATATCATTCTTTTTCTTGTAGGTTGCTACTTATTTCTACTTTTTAGTGCATTATGATTACCTTTTGTTGTAAAAAACTGTTTTTTCTAGCGTTTTGCATGCGTTACTTCTACTATATACGTTTTTAATGCAAAGAAGAACATGAGCATTTTTTTCTCAAAAAATGAGAGGCATACTAAATTACTATTAAATTGTAAATATGTATGATAATATATAAATATATTGTTCAAAAATTAAAACAATAACTCACCACAAAATTTGTCAACTTTTTTCTGTCTAAAAAGTTGATGTAAAAATAAATGGTTCAGAATATTGTGTGCTTGGTATTATTATTACCACTATTTCTTAATGTTTTCTGTCCCTTTTTTCGCACGACCATTTGCACGAACAACAATGAAAGAGTAAAAGAACATTAGCACAATTATCCCTTAATCTTAATTTCACTGTAATTCACTAAATAAACGGAAGCACTGTGTCACATTTTTTTGCTAGATAATCATCATGACAACGAAAAAACAACACTGTGAAAAAAAATAATAATAACAATTATTATTATGTATTATTACGATGATGAAAATTGATTTGAGGATTCAAAACTCAAAAAAATATTTCGACACAACCTTATCTCTCTCTCTATGTAAACTGGTAGTCACAATACTTTTATAACAATAATACTAATAATGACTCTAACAATGACAGCAGCAGTAACAGAAAAAAATATGACAATGTTACTGTTCCTCTATTTTGTCAAAGTATTTATTTAATAAATTTATTTATTTATTCATTTATATACTCAGTCACAATCACCACTTTCGTTTTTTTCTTTTCGTCAATTTCTCAAAGGTTGACACGATAATGATGATGAAACTGACAAGACGGTGGTGGTGACAACTCCACCTGAACAACTTTCATTCAACTGTGCTGCTGTAACTGTGTTAGCTGTTGATGATGATGGTGGTGGTGGTGATTATTGTTATTATTATTATTACTATTAAAACTTTTATTGTCACTGTAACAATCGAAATAGATTTCGTTGCCGACAATCAAATGATCATTGTTGCCACTACTAGTAGCACTGCTACTGCTTCTGTTACTGCCGTTGCATTTAAAATTTAGAGTCCCTTGTTCTTGTTGCTGCTGATTCACGTAACACGTTCTGATAATAATAATACTAGGAACGGGTGCGTGATTGATTTGCATGACTTTTGTGTTGCAATCAACTTACACAAATAACGCACTGACGACGACGACGACAGCAACAACAAGACGATGAGTAGAGTAATGTTAAATTATTTAACAATCAGATACAAAAAAGCAAAAAAAAACTAGATTCACAGTGTAACTATATTTATTTTACTAGCAATAAAAATAATCATTATAATAGTAATACTATTTCTTGCGTATACATGATTCTCGGTAAAATAGAAAAGAAAGAAACTTATAAGATGTGATGACGATGCTGCTTGTTGTCACTAAATTTACTTAATTTATTTTTCAACCATGTCTCAATTTTAGTCTAGTCTTATCTTCTAGTCCTCAAGTACAAAAATGTTTTTGTTTATCCTTACACAGACAAACGGCGTTTAATGTTTTAACTAAAAACTTTTGCCACTTGTTTTTTTAAAAAAAATGTTCTCTCCCTCTTGTTTATCGCTAGCGATATCAAAGAAAGATATCTGGATTCACTATAGATTATTTTTATTAGCCTGTGTGTTGCAGTTTTGCGTTATAGATGCGTGTTCCTTCTTGGTCGACATGGAAATAAAATATGAAAAAGAGAGGAAAAAACGAATAAATGAAAATGATTAACAATTTTTATTATCACAGGTAATTAAATACATTTAGTTGTACCTAACAGAATTACTGGATGATAGTAATAGTAATAATAATAATAATTGCCCATTTGTGTATCTATCTATAAGGTACTAGTCTATAATGTACTATTTATTTATCTGCGAGTATCTCTCTGGATTTATATTAACTTGTTTTCATCAACAGTTTAAAAATAATTCTTTTTTGCTGTGTATCACGCTTGCTTGCATGTTTCTCTTCCTTAAACAAAGTTTTCTTACTTTTTTTAACTGCTATACTAGCTAGCTTGCAATACTTATTGTTGGACGTGGTCATGTGTAGCGATGATAATGATGATGATGATCTTGTGATCTTAATAGATAATCGTAAAAATAACAATATATAATAAATGATTATGGTAATTGCTGTATACTTTAAAAGATAAGAAAAATGTTTTTTTGACAGACTTGATAATACTCCTTTTAAAAGCACGCATAAAATATCTATCTAGTATCTCTTCCTGCGCTCTCTTATAATTTTACAAGATGGCTATTTACAGAGTAATTAAAGCAATCAGGAAAAAACGTTGGAAAATTATACAAGCTGATCACTTGACTAACTTGATCAACCATCCAGTGAAACATATACAGCATAACGACGATCATCATACATGATACTGATGAGGAGCGTGTGTATTTTATCTCTCTCTTTTTCAGCACAAGTTGTACTTCTCATCATCGTAATAATATTAATAATAATGATAGTGATTCACACCAATTGCTGTAGATGGTTGGATGAAGAAAAGAAGAAGACGCATGTTACGTCTGCATGTACATTGCACATAAATCTCTACCTATCTAACCAAACGTGCACGTACGTACGTACGTAGTAGTGCCAACCACCAAAGCAAAAATCCTGAACCAGAACTACTCAACTTTTTGATTAAATAAAACTACTACTATAACAAGTAGTAGGAGTAGTGTGTGGAAAAAAATGAAGTAAACAATAAAATGAATTTTTTTCAAGCATCTTACAATTTTCCCATATTAATTCTTTACAAAACCGTGTGTTTAGTCTATATTAAAATACCAATACTGAAATAATAAACTGTTTTGCAAAGTACAAAGTTTTTTTTCTTCTTATTTCTTTCTTCCTTTTAACATTTTTTCAAACTTTTTTGCAGGTAAAATACACAACATCAACATCAATAATAATAATAATAAATACAGCCAATCATGGTAACGAACCAACGATCAATTTCCTCAGCGTTTCAAGTCAACGTTATCCGTTTTCTAGTGTATCAGCATCTTACTTACACATACACACGCACAGAGTAGTTTTTCAACTTATGTTGTATAAAATATGAATAGTATGCCTAATAAATAAATAGTTTTTAGAAAAATGCAACGAGTTCCTACTTTGTTACAGGGAAATATTACTTGTTTCTTTCTGATATTCTCATTTTTCTCCCTCTCTCGCCTTTTCTTTCTGTATAATATTTAACTTGAACACTGCGTTGTTATTGTGAGATGTTTTTATTACGAATATATATTTTTTCAAAAATATGCGTTACGTAAAAGAATATACCTACTTTTGGCTCCTTCTCTCCTTCTCCCTCTCTCTCTCTCTCTCTATCAGTGTTTGTGTGGCAGTAAAAGATAATTACAAATAATAATCCTCTTCCATGATCAATAATAATCCTCTTCTCGAGAGAATGGATAAATTGTCAATAATTTTTTTGTGTAGATATCGCGCATAGACAGGTCATCCATTGTTATATGTGTGTGTTGTGGTGCGGATATAAATATTATAAAAAAATATGAATGGATTTTATTTATTGGTTGGTGGTGATGATGATGATGGTAGTCTGTCGGTCGGTTCGCAGTCTCTGATCAATAAATCCTTTTATGATTACAAAAAAATGGACACATGTAACCGATCATCATCATCATCATCAGGACGACGATCACGACATACACATGTACAATGGATGAGAGGATAAATAATTTCAATATAGCCAAGTGGATTACTAATTATCAGTTTTTCTCTGCTCAAATTTCCATTTTTTTCTAGGCAACTTAACTTTACTAATCTTAAGTCGTCGTAATCATCATAAATCATTCGTTCCATAAAAAACCAACACATGAATGAACGATTATTATTGCTACCTGCCCAAGTTTGTTTTGCAAGTATGATGTAGTCGTTAATCAATGGGTATCAATTTTTTACTGTATATACAAAAAAAATTATAACTAGGAGAGACACTGTCTCTCTTCCTCGCTGCTTTTCCTGCCTGTCTGGCTGACCAGGCTGGCTAACTGATTGATTTCGGGCTTGTGTTGTGTTTTTTTTGCGAGAAACTTAAAGTAAACTTGTGTAGTAGTGAGGGATGTAGATAGACTAGCCCATTTCCCTGTAAAAATTTTCACCTTTTTCATTTGAGAAACAACTTTTACACGTTGATATAGAAAGAGTAGACAAAAAACACAGACACACGCGCGTGGATACATATGTACATACTTACATGCGATATTATTACTATTATTATTACTACTATATGTACAAATGTCCTGGCCTGCCTGATTAGATAAGCGGTTGACAAGATATATTCTGTACTTTTTTTCAGTCTTTTGCGGCATTTTCATTTACAAAGGCAAGCCGATCATGTTCAAGTGTTTAACCTATCATCGTCATCGTCAACATCGTGTTCTGTGCTAATACCAATATCACAAAATAAAAAAAGAAACACACTGGTAAACTATTCATGTTGTTCTTTGTACACCTGATACGACATTGATGTGTATACATACAAAACTAATCAAAAAAACTGAATTACATAAATACTACATGCACACTGACATTCAATAACCGTCATCATCATCATCATCACTATAATTCGTCACAACCCACTTTTCCCCACGAAATATGCAACTGACCAAAATATCAACTATATTTCAGGTGAAAACTTTTTTTTGCAAAAAAAACTAAAAATAATAAACAGCAACACATTTTCTTAAAAGTAGCAAAATGCATACTCATTACCTAAATATTTCGTAAGAGCTACACTGTACATGGTATTTTCTAAATACCCCAAAACCACAAAGAAAAGTAAGCATCTCTCTCTACGTATCATCATCACAGAACAAAAACCAAGCGCACTGAACTTATCATCTTCCTATTCTGTACGCACTACATGATTCAGCTATTTATGTGCTGCTGCTTCTGCAGCTTCTGCTGCTGGATGAAGAAAAAAAAGCTCATCCAGAGAGACGACAGGCAGAGTAGATACCAGGGCTACGTGAGAAACTCTTTAGGAAGAAGATATGTTCTTTCAGAGGTTCTCTGGAGAAACGAAAGGAAACTCTAATGGTACATGTCATGTGTGCGTATATACACACACTGCTACTACTACCATCATAATAATAAGCTAACGTTACCATGGTTACATGTGCATATTACCAGCCCTGGCTGGCACAACACACAAACTATACTTACTTGTTTTGCTTGTCGCATGTAAGTTAATAATACTGTGTGCATTATTATTATTAGTATTTAAATTGTAGCAACACTTTTTTGTTGAGATTGTCCTCACAACAAAATACTTTGTTTCAGGTAAGCAATGAAAATGTTCTTGATACAAAAAAAGTCCAAAAAAGTGGTAATATATACTTTATACACTGTATATATTTAAAGTTTTAAAAATAATGAAAATGTGAAATTGTTTTGTTTTGTTTCTCTACAGAATGTTCACTAAAAACAGTAAAGTTTTTTAAAAATACTAGATCAACTAGTTATTTTGTTTCCGTTTTGTGGATTTATGTTCCTCACTGCCCCGAAAGAATCACTTTCCAATATTCTAGATATTGATACACAGTTTGAAAAGTATTGACACAAAACTTTTTTATACACCACTGACAACTTGATGTTTTTCCCTGTTTCACTAAATTTTGTCAAGTTTTTGAAGAATAAGAAAAAAAATTTTTTCTAAAAAGAAACTGTTCACTTGAGTAACTAATACTTCAACTTGTGGGTGGGTGTATATATATATATACTGATTTATTTATTTACTTAAACTGTATTGGTGATATTATTTATTGGTAATTGTCACCAAGAGTGAGTGAAAGAAGTTGCTTTTTTTCTTTTTGCTTTCTCTTCTGCAGTGATCGTCGTTGTTGCTATTAAAAAACCGGGTAGAGAGGACCATGTCAGCAAGTGCCGTCTCTCTGATGAATACTGCTATTTTGTTATTATTATTCTCGGAGTAAAAGCTGTCCCTTCATGTCCCTATCTCTCACTTCCTGCATCTTTTATTTTGTCGTGTGTGTCTTATGATGAAAAAAAAATTAGATGCTGCTGATGATCTCTGATGTCTGATGTTATACTGCATGCAATTTTCTTCTTCTCTGTATATACGTTTGTTTGTGTGTGTGTTTGTGTGGGTTGTTAAAATGGTAAAAAAATGTGCTTTTTGGTTGCTGTTGTTTGGTATGCATTTAGATAACCAGTAGTTTGTTTCCTTTGCGTTTTATTTATGTAATGAAGAAAACGGAGCAGCAGCAATAACGCAACGGAGAGAGCGATGAGGAACTGAACATGATTTTACTTCGGTGTGAAGTAGCGAACTGAGCTTTGCATAGGGTAAGTAAGTGGGGTTGTCAATAGAGCTAACAAAACACACAGAGTGAACAGCAATAGCTGTAGCAGAAGTGGTCGTAGAGCAGCAGCAGCATTAAAAAGCAACAGCATCATCATCAACATCTCCTCCACATACACAGGCATATATATACACACAAACACCACACAGCAGCAGCAGCAGCAGCTCTCTTACCCACACACACTCAGCTTCTGTGTTCGTTTCGTTGTTTGACGTAACGTGCATAAGCAAAGCAAAAAGGGAGATGTGTGTGTCTGAGAGAGAGGAGAGAATCAAGAAGAAATGAGAAGGGAATCTTTATTGGCTTTGGCTTCAACAGAGAATAGAAATGCTTATTCCCATCTATCTATAATATATTTTTTAACAGCAGCAGCAACAGAAGCAGATTCAAGATTCTATTCACGAGGAGAGCGAACGGCAAGCGAAAAAAGAAGGAACGATACGCGTTCGAAAAATGTACAGCAGCATAGATGACGATATGACAGAAAAAAAAGGATCGAGCAGCATAGCCCAAATGCACAGTCCTCATCATCACATCACACACAGAAGAGATGAGTTTTTTTTCAACGGCAGATCTTCCACGTACAATGCAACCAACAATACAGAACAATACACAAGAAACATACATATACAAGAAGAGCAGTTTTGTAAAGGCAGAGAAGATGATGTTGGTCGTCAGCATCAGGAAAAAGGGATAAAGAAAGAGAGAAGAAGAAGTAGAAGAAGAAAATAATGTATTGAGTGAGTGAGTTGAGCAGATGGGATGGATATGATCTTGTACACACACAACAACAACGGCATAATATAAAATTCACGTGTTATGTAAGTAAGTAAGTAAGTATCCCTTTCCTTTTCTCTCTTTTTGACTTTTTTAACTCCTTCTTCTACTTCTTCTCTCATCTAACTAAGTAATCGTGCAATATATTGGAGAAATACATGAACTGGTATTATGCCATTTTTTGTGTGCCTGCCTGCCTGGCTATTCCTTTGCATTGTTGCTGTTGTTTTTTATATTATTATTATTATTATGTATCGCGGCGGCGACGGTGAGTGAACGAGTTGAGTTGAAATAAAGATCGACAATAAAAAGGATACAGACGAAAAAAGGAACAATGTTTGGTAGTGATGGTGCATTGAATTGAATGGTGGTGGCGGTGGTGCTGATGTTTGAGGCTGCTTTTTGATCACTTCGTCTTGATCCGATGTGTGTGCACCTTTTGAGTGCAGGGACCATCATTATTACGTGTATGCTTTGCTAATCATGATTAGAAAGAGATGGAAAGGGGGCAAAAAGAAAATATTGGCGAGAGAGAAATACACAGTGGTGTGTGTAATGGAATGTGTGCGTGTGCACCGTTTTAAACGAATTTGTCAATATATTTTATGCATACTCCTTATGCGCTGCTGAGAAGAAACGTTATTATTGTGTAGAAAAGAAATACGTACACGGGTGAATCGCATAATATGGATGGATGTATGAACGCAATAGTTGGTAAATGTGCGTAAGTCTCCTTGCTGGTAGCTGTAATAGCAATAATATCATGCTTCAGCAGAGAACCGATGTTGGTGGTGGTGGTTGCTGAGAAGCATCCAAAAAAGGATGATAATATAATGTTGTGGAGATAGCAAAGAGAAAAACTTGGAAAAAGAAGAGAAAAAATGCAGCATGATTGAGACCAAGACGAGTTTACAAAAGAAAGAAAAAACGAAGACAAAATAGGAGAAGGAAAGATGGTTTAGTTGAATGTCGTATTACCATCACCGACCCCTATTCTCCCTGGTTGATTTTGTTGAATGATCATCTCTACTACTTTCTGCTGCCGTTGCTGGATCACTTTGGCCAGCAGAAGCAGCAGCGAGAGCAAAGCAGCAAGAGCAAAGCAGCAAAAAAGGAAGCAATGCTATGTGTGTATTAGGGAATGATGTAGAGATGCATACCACCACCAGGACGTCTGTATTGCTCGGTACGTATTGCTTATGAGAGGGCCGATCATTCGATCTGATCAGGAATTGTCTATAGGAAATAAGAACCGGGCGCATGCCTTGCGTCGGATTGATTCCCGGATTGGAGCTTCGGTCCGACCCAAAAGGGTGGAGGATTGCTAACCAAACCCAAGACCATTTTCTCCATTCATTCCGTCCTTCGTGTTCTCAACTCAACTTGCTCTCGCTCGTTCACCACCACCACCACCAGCAGCAGCAGCAAACACACACACATCAAGCAATATAATAGTGATGTGTTGTTGAATGCTTTGGCTGCTGCTGTACTTTGTACTACTGCCGCTGCTGCTGCTCTTGATAATAATGCTGCCGTTTTTCGTTACTGCTGCTGCTGCTGCCGCTACTACGAAGAAACGGTGTGCTGGGTTGGTGTTGCTCTGTCTGCTCTTGGATGTGCCTCATTTTTTTACTTCTTATTCTCATTTTTTTCTTACTATTTTTTTCTGATTTATATTATTATATCGTCAGTAGTAGCGGCAGCAACAGCAGTACACAAAGTAGTACAACCATCATGATGACAATCGGAACAATTATGCATAAACTAAACCGTTTTGACTGGTGGTGGTCTTCTTTCATCTAGTTATGCATTCTCAAGAGATGTTTATTTTTCGTTTGTTACTGTCAACTTTTTTTCTCTCGTTTTTGAGGTCGTCTTTATGGCATTTCTTTTTTTGCTCAGTTGTACCGTTCGGTGTAGAAGCATGGTGATGTAAGTATGTATGTATGTATGTATGTGTGGCAATGATGCAAAAAATGGTCATTCTGCGTAGCATGTTTTTTGCTAAGAATATTTTTAATTGCTGTATGAAATGGAAAACTAAAATGGTGTAACAAATATGTCATAACTAAACTACTGTTGTGGGGTGTGCGTGCATGCATGCTTTATACATTTTTCAACTGCTGGTGAAAAACCAAGGAAAGCTCCTCAATGAAAAAGCAAGGTGCGTGCTAGTGCGTACGTTTTCTGTGCTATAAAGGCATTTTCTTGTGTTCACACTCGCTTTTGAGCAGTTTCCAGTGTGCTTACAAGAAAATGAGAAAATCGATACATTGTCACATTTTAGGGGCAAACTGATTTTGTCAGATATCTATCCAAATAAAGGAAAATGCTTAAAATAGCAAAATATACTTAAATAAAAGGTACATAAACAAGAATATTTTAAGTGCGAGTTAAGAATTATATAGCGTTAAAGTACGAGAGATTAAAAAACAAGTAAGACTTTTTATAACACGCTCATTTTTCTCTAAAAGACCACACAAAAGCACACATGGATTTTACTCTAACGAGCGCAGAGAAAAATATCTTAATCGCTTATTTTTTTATTACTTTTCGTTCATCGTTGCGCTTTAGTGCCGACTCTCAAAACGAGAATACAAATCAGGGCAATATGAACCATCCTTGCTTTTGCAGCCAACATAACATCATCATCGCCAAGACTTGTTATTATTTTCAATACATATTTCTGCTGATGGCAATTCTATACAATATTGTACTTGCCATTAAACAGAGATTATCAAAGTATGTTTGTTAGATTTTCTTTATGCCCCTTTTACTACTTCGTAGTAGTTTACTGCCGTTCAATAAGAAAAAAAATGATAAAACCTTTTTTCATTCACTAATTCGTACACATAAAACTAAATCACTTGAAGAATTCAAAGAAGAGCACAGAACATCAATTTAGTTGATAATAATAATACTTTAAGAGATTCTCTGGATAAATAATCATGACGATGGAAAAACTTGATGAGATTATAATGATAATAATAATAATAATAGCAACAACTTTAAAATAATGTAAACAAAACGTGCAATGCAATGAAAGAAACAATTTATGGCAAACTGCGCAAATGATAAAGGATCCGATTGAAAACATGGTGTCAATACAAATAACTGCTATGCCCATCGTCTTTTTTAAAAGATAAATTTTTTTGCAACTTTATTTGTGTCAGTAACACACATGCATCCATCATCACTATTTTAAAAATATCCACTAATTTTCAAAAAAATAAATATTTTACACCGTTTTATGCATTCTTTCTTTTTTTAAAAAAAATACGTTAATAAAAACAAGTTTCTTTTCACAACAACCATTTCATCTTTAATACGTAACCAAGTTTTAAATGAATAATTACCACTATCATTTATATGGGCCATTTCAACACCATATTATAACATAATTAATTGTCAAGTCATCATCAACTCATTTTAGCGACCAGTAATACTCTAACCGCTGCTGCTGCTCCTACTGCCATAGTAGAACATGCGTACAGTTTCTTATGCACAACACTCCATACAAAACGGCAACACATTTCACTGCATTGTTGACTTGAAAAGTTTGTGCGAATCTCACCCGAAACATGTACTTTTTTGCTCCTTTTGTGTGCATCTTTTGTCAGACAAGAGCAGGAGCATTTTAATATCTCTGCTTATATAATAAAGCAATGCAATATGTATTAGGGTTAACATGATGACGATGATGTAAAAATAAGTATCCTGTCTACCAACTTGAGTACGTACGTATGTATGACGATGGCATCATAATAAAAAAAACCTTGACGATAATGATGAAGAAAACCACAGTACGTTCCTCTTTTTCTCCATGTCCGTACAAAATAATGCTCTTACTTCTTCTCTTACACATACACACACACACACAACATGCTGCATTTCTGCTGCTACTTTCCTGCATAATGTGCAACGCACCATTATAAACGTCTTCTCGTTTCCCTCAACTCATCATCATCGCCACCGCCACCACCACCACCAACAGCATCCCCTACCACCATGCATTCACCGCCAAACAACAACGCATTATTTTCCTTTCTCTTTCTCTTTTCATGTGTCTCATGATGATGATGATAATAATAATACTTTCTACTTTGCAAGTTGTAAGTAAAATACGTGTACCAACCAACCAACGTACGTACGTTCATAACCAAGTGTTTTAAGTGTAAGTGCACCATCGAGCGACGACTGCAAATGCAGTGGACGCAAACGGTGTGTGTATGTTTTCTGTCTCCCTCTCTCAGTTGTCCCCATCCTTTTCTGGTCTGGTCGTCGTCCCCGTCATTGTGTAACCTCTTTACGCACTTATACACTTTCATGGAGAAAATTCCCCTACCTTTTGCCACTAGTGTGTGTGTGTGTATACATGCTGTTGTTGTCGGAATAATAATAATAATATTGGTCAGTGGTTCATGCATTTTCATACTTTCAAAGTGCATCCAGCCTATCCACCTACATATTATGCAAACAGCATGCAGCAGCAACAGTAGAATTCTACTAGTCTAAAAATAATATAATAAAAAAACGCATACGAGTACAATTTTTTTTTCTCTCTGTGTTTCTGCCTTGTTCTGTTGTTCAAAGCACTGCACGGCACTGCCATGATTGTAAATTGCCATTTTTTTTCTTATTTTAGCCTTGGGAGATAAAATGCATGAAAAAAGTGGAGAAATACATAATAGTGTGTGTGTGTGTGTGTGTGCAGTGCAGTATGCTTCCCCATTATACTTTTGCTTCTTGTACATGCCTACTCGAAGAAAAAAACAGGAATAATGGTAAAAGCTGTTGTAGTTGCTGCTCTAGAAGAAGGCAGGTTATTACGTACATTTTTAATGTGCAATTGCAGTTCACATCCTCTTTTTTCATCTCGTTTTTCGCTTTTCTTCTTTTCTCAAGCGAAGATGATGATGATGATGATGACGACGACGACGACGGGAATGCACTACAGCTTTAGCTTTTTCAGTGCTTTTGAATTATGTACCTACTCACACAAAACAAAACTTTCATTCTATTCACTTGTTGTTGTTGTTGTTGGTTTGCAAGTTTGTTTTGCAGGGATAAAAATAGCAACTGCTGTGGCAACAATGAATGAAGAAGCATCATCATCATCCACAACAACAGCAACAACCGCACTTTGTATAGAAAAAAATAGCTGGACCATGTGGAATAATAATATGTAGTAAAATGATGTACATTGCATAACTCTCCACACGACTCGTCGCTCCTGTGAATAGAGTAAGTAACGCATTTTTCAACTTGGCGTTTTACTACATCTCATAACATAATGGTGATAGTAAGTAGTAGTAGTGGAAGTGAGCATAAAAATAACTGCACTTTTGCATACTTATATACTCGTACTCACTCTTTCACATACTTGTATACTTTACAACAAAACACGAATAAGCTGTTTTCTTGCAGCAGCAAAAAACAACGTTGTCGTATTCAGTTTTTTTTGTTAGAAGTTGAGAATAATATTCTTGTGTCCATCCATTCGCCACCAGTAGCACTGGCTGAAATAAAAAGTTTGCGTGGTGGACTATATGTTCTTTTAGAATTTGCAATGTGCATATAACACAAGTGTATATACGATATAAAGTTGTATTTATCAGCCTATTCTAGACATACTGTTACTATCATCACGGGAGTGCGTTTGTTTGCAGCGTTGTGAATATCATTCATTGCAATATTTTTTTTAAATCTTGCCAGCTGCAAGTCAGACTTTTTTTCTTTCTACCAAATGAAAATGAAAACTGCATGAAAGTACTGGGTGCACACATTATTCCGAATTATTCTGGAAAAGAAGCATGGTTCAATTTTGCTCATAGACTGACTGATGAACCGTTGTTATCATTTCCTCAAAAACTGGTACAGTTATCATTCACCACATCATGGCGACAACAGCTGCAATATATGAAAAAAAGCAATTTATGTATTGATACATGTGTATGCACTTCATTTCACCCAATATTTGCACAATTCACAAACATATTTATTCCATTTAATTTCAGCTGAAATGGACTACACATTCTGCATTTTATTATATTACTTTCATCTGCTACGTATGTATATAACAATAATAATAATAATATTGTTGCAAGTTTGCAAAATGGACAGAGAATACAACAGGGAAATAGTATTGTATTTCTTTATATAAGTGGGCTAATTTTCAGCAATGTTATTATCATCATCATCATCGTACAAAAGCTTCTTTTCACACTGCACAACTTGCACTTTCGTGAATTATTTCTACACACACACATCTCCTTAGAATTTTTCCTAGTAGCAGTCTACTAACAGCAGCATTACCCACACTGACTGTTTATATGACAAGGTCGTAGAGTACGTCGGCAGTTTAGACAAAAAAAGTAAGTTTTCTTGCATTCTCTACACCACAATACATACATATATACTTACACTATTACCGTTTCTATTGTGTTACAATTATACAATATATGTATATATATATATGCACATACATTTATATACTTTTATTATTATTATTATTATTATTATTATACAAATGCGTTGCAGTAGAAAATGTTCTCCCTCTAACATCCTTTTTACTCTTCTTCTTCTCTTTCTCTCTCTCTCTCAGTCAGCAAGCTTTGTGTAAAATATACAATAAAAATGAAATGCAGTTCAATGCTGCCATGTACTCTACTCTACTGTACCACTACGCACATTTTCAACTTGACAAGGCTTTTGTTCCTCTCTGCCATATGTTGAGCTTTCATAATAATAATAATGTTGGTGGTGGTGGTGATGCTGCTTGCTGCTCTGAGTTTTGCTTGCATTTTGCAAGGAGACGAGAAAACCAGAAGGAAGTTGTGAGTTGTCTGCTGCATTTTCTTCAACATAGAAATAAATAAATAAATAAATAGAATGCACACATAGAATACATGTATGTATGTGTACCTACATGACATAGTGGAGCGAGAGAGAAAAGTGGAAAAGTAAAAACCAGAAAAAAAAACAAACAACAACAGCGTTGTTCAATATTGGGTTGTGGTACAAACAAAACCCTACGTGCTATTTAATACAGGGTGGTGGTTGATATGGTAATAATGATGCTGATATTTCAGTTGGGTAATAATAGTTTCTGCGCATATATTTATCTACACTTGCCTTTACATATATTTAAAACTTTCATACTAGAAATTTTTAAAAATAATATCTATTGACTTTTTGCATAAGAACTTGTTTTACATTTGTAGAGTTCACACGGTGAGAGAGCTCAGCTTGAAGTTGATTAGAAAAAGGTTTTGTAATTGTAGCAAAGCAACACAAATTGCCTTGCTGAAAAGTTTAAATTTTGGAGTACGCACGCAAATAATTATTATCACGTTCACAAAATAACAAGTCAGTTTTGTAGTTATTATTCAGTGAACCTAATTTTTTGCTGGCTGAATAAAAATTCTCAGTTTATTCTTTTAACTTGTCTGAAGAGGATGATCGTAATGGAAGCAAACAACAAATTATTAAGTGAGTGGATAAATTTGCAAAAAAAGCATTAGCCATTTTTACATCAATGAGATTTTTCAAGGTTGAAATAATTAAAACATGTACAAATACAAATCCACTGGTTGTGTTCAAATGCAGCTATAGTTGTTGTGGTACTGCCACAGTATCACATCACGCCATCATTATCATCATGATTGATGCCGCTAAATGTGGGATTTACCTGATGTTAGGTCGTGTGGGGGTGTATAGGGGTGGTGTGGTTGGTTGGTGATGGTGGTGGTGGATGGCAGTAAATCAGTTGTAGAATATTGCCATGCTTTTTGCTGCACTCCAGGAGTAATTTTATATAACAAATAATCAAACGCGGAAGATAATTACTGCACGATGATGGTAATAGATTAAATACTTATATTGTAAACTAATGACGCTCTTACCAGCTTGAACAAATAAAAATGCTCTCTATAAGTAGAATAGATAGGTAGCAATTGATTTAAAAAAATAAAAATAGCTGTTTTGATGAGAATTGGATGGAAAATTTTACAAGCCTGCAATGTAAAATCAAAAAGTGTGTATTTGAAGCTAGTCTCACTTATTATTAGTATTATTATTATTACGTAATAATAAAAGTCTGAACGAGGAAAATTACTTCACAATCATTCCATTCCAGCACAAAAAATAGACTCGCTGATTGCAATCTTGATAAAAATGATAATAATAATAATAATAATATATTCATGCATGACCGTATAATATGCGTAATACGTATTCATAATATTTCCACTAGAACAATTAATACTTTTAGTATTGGTCTAGTCTACTGGCTGGTTGGCACTCTCTCTGGTATTATGTGGAGCAAACCATGTGGAACGGCTACTTTAAATGCTGCGTTGCTGCTGCTGGAGCAACAATGCAACGCATGAGTAACAATCCATAATATTACCAAACCAAACCTAAAACTCAATCGTCTGCCTTTTCCACATTGGGAACGCTATTTATAATAATATTATGTATTGCAATATGTAAATGCTATTTACCTGTTGTCTTGATGTGTAATTTTTTCACCCGTTTAAAAAATACATAATTTTTTGAAAAAATATACAAAACCTGATTTTATGAGTTTTCAAAAAAACTCTACGGATAAAAAAGCACCTGCTTTGCCTATCCACAGGAATAAAGGATTGTTGCAAAGAATAAAGATTATAGCAAATCCTTAAATAAGTAAGCAGGTATTACATGTAGGTTGTAGGAGTACATATAATACACCCATTTAATATACAATTCCCCTGCACACATCATCACAACAGTATACTTACATCATTAATACAAATTCATTACACAAGATTATCATTTTTTTTTCTTTTTCGCCTTCCTTCATCTTCGTCAATCAAAGTACCAGTAGTGCATGTAATAATATTAATAATAGCAGGGGAACATGATAATATTATAAATAATGTATCAAAAGTCTATTTTTATTTTAACTTGCAGATTATATATATATATATAATATATGTGTGTAATTTTTTTGAAAGAGAATAGCAGAAAATAACAATATGGAGGAGTACATGCACAAACTCACCGCACTCACAGCAGCAGTACCGGTATGAACGCCAAGCAGAAAGACGATGATGATGGAATTCAAGCGTGTAACTTTATTGCCATGAATAATCCAGTAATACGCTAAAAACTTACATGAGCACATACACCATACTAATAATAATATAATATGGGCACACACAATCCAGAAAAGTTGTGCCCACGGACGGATTAAATTTATTTTTTGACATTAACATTGTGAGTGAGTGAGTAAAGTAAATGCAATTGAGAACTGAGCAGACAATGGAGAGAAAAAAGTTCAAATGATGAACGTAATGTGTGTGTATGTGCAAAGCTGTACTTGTGTTAGCTTAGCCGTAGCAGTAGTAATGCCGTAAAATTTAGAGAGTAGTACCGAACACGATAGTTTGATCATCATCGTCATATACATAGTGACGAGGAGGATGAGGATGATGATGATGGTCTCCTTGTCTTTTACCAATTTTTTATTGTTATTATTATTCCTAGTGCACCGTCATCATCATCAGCTTTAGACATCTTGTTCATCGTCTCAGACAAGTCAGATCTCAACACTGTGACTACAATGACGAGAATGACGATGATGATGATAATGATGACTACGACGACGATGAAATGATTATTGTGCTGTAAGTGTACACATATATGTATATGCAACATCAGCAGCAGCAAAAGTGCAGAGACTAGATAGTAGTGGTGGCTAAGGAGAAGCTGTAGTTGTGGCAATCAAAATAGCAGCAGTCATCAGTAATGCACTAAACAAATTTATTCGTTCACAAGTTCAGCTCCCATGACCGTCTATCTATCTTCTTTTTTCATTCTTGAATTAGATAGAGTTGATTAGCAATGGCTTCTTTTTCTTTCTTTTTTATTGTCAGCATTATCATCGTAAAGAGCACCAAGTTCTTATGAAGAAGAAGAAGAAGACGACGACGACGAAGAAGAAACAGGGAAAATTGTTACATGGGAAGATATGAGTAGATGATACATTTTATATACGAAAAAACATGATCATGTTGACGATAATACTGACGATGACGATGAGACCAAGTCGTAATAATGTTTTATTATACAAATAATAACAATAATAATAAAATAAATACATAGAGAGTAAGCTGCTGCTGCTGCTGCTGTAAGCGTTGATACATTTTTTTGCTGCTATACTTGATAAAAAGGAAATCAAAAAGAAAGAAACTAAAAAAGAATGAAAGGGTGAAGAAGAAGAAGAAGAAGAAGAAGAGTGCGAAGTACAATTTATGCAGCGACAGTACACTCTGGTCGGGTCCTGGTCACTACAACCTATCATCCTTCCATTTCTCACAAAAAATACAAAACTGCAGTGCACGCGTTACTTTACGGGTAATACCTTTCTCTGCTTTGAAATGTTTTAAAAACGTGCATTATTATTGCGTCATCATTGCATTGTCTAGAAAATGTGTTTTTGCTCTCTCCCTTTCTCACTCTCTCTCTCTCTCCTTACATATATCCATCTATCTGTTCATCCATCCATGTGTATAGGATATTTTAAACAGACACAAATAAATTTTCTTCAAGAAAACACTTCACCGCCATCATCCTTTTCCAGTGAAAAAAACGTATACAACTTATAAAGGGAAATAAAAAGAATGAGAGCGATACTGCTAAAAGTAAGAAGAGACATTGAAATATCATATCAAACGAAGAAATAGTGGGAGTAAAAATAGTATGCATGCATTCTCAGTACAGTAGTAGTAATACATCTTGTTCAGAATTCTGAATTAAATTCATTTCAAATGGAAAAGAAGAGAGTTCTCTCTCTATCGCTCGCTCCTCAACAAAAATGTAATGACCATGATGATGTTTTCCCATCATTCTCTGCTCCAGTGAATTTATTGCACAATAGAAGTAGCAGCAACACTGCTACTACCACCACCACCACCACCACCACCACCGTCGCCGTCAGAAGTGTAAGTATGTATTTGTTACTGCTGTTATAGGATTTACTCCTACAACAAAAGTTTACTGAGAAGTATACATAATAAAATTTGAAATAAATGTACCTACAGATAGATAGATGGATAGATACATGCATAAATGGAGATGCCAGCAGCAGCATCAACTTAACAGTATTTGCTAAATACATACACTCTACCAACACCACTCTAGTTGTTATTATTATTATTCTACGGCGGTTGGTTGCTGGTTTTTCTGTTGTTTATTTGGTAGAGTCGTGGTGGTGGTGCTATTGTTGTTACTGTAGGATTTTTAGTAAGGAATTCAGTTCGATACAACTCAACTGTTTTACATTCTCACTGTTTTATTGAAATTTCTTCAAGTGGATTTTATGTAATAATAAACCGTTGTAAACGCTGTGAGTAAGGTATACTATAGTTTCAAAATTTGATATAGATACTGGAAAGACCTGGTTATGCATTTATTTTATATTTTTCGTTTAAAAAAATTCTACTTTTTGGCAAACCGTTAAGAATTCTCAATTCTGAGTTCGAATTCGGTCTTTTGG
Source organism: Sinhomidia bicolor (assembly GCA_027743785.1). Lineage (NCBI taxonomy): Eukaryota > Metazoa > Arthropoda > Collembola > Entomobryomorpha > Entomobryidae > Sinhomidia > Sinhomidia bicolor. The sequence goes on from JAHZMT010000331.1 coordinate 70,541, forward strand.
TTGAAAAACACACTAAAACATTTATCACAAGTATATACGCGTTCGTAAAAAATATCGTTGTCGGTTGTCATTATGACGTAAACAGTCAGAGTTCAATAGGCTTCGTGCCATACTAAAATGTAATCACTTGGCGAAACAGAATTTGTAAAGTCCTTTTGATTTTCGATAAAATTTGATGACGGACGGCCGGACAAGAAATGCATACGCACAGACGCACATGGAGAATCACATAAAGGATGTGCTATCGTACACCTTAATAAGTAATAGGCGTATATGCCTGTGAATCTTGTTAAAGTTGACTACTCCAGTTTTACCCTGCAGACAAGAATGTATAATAGATGTATTTTACATGTACCTACGTATAACATGTATGTAGACATGTGTATTCCAGTACTTTGTAAGTCTACTGCTGCTGCTGCACACACATTTTCTTCTTCTTTTTTTAAAAAAAATATAAAACAACGCTTTAGATTTTTTTCAAAAAAATCAATAGAGATTACCAGTTTTAAAGTGGGAATGTTCATGCTATAATAGTCAAACAACGTAATAATATATTCATCGCTATTGTTCTATCTTGAGAAACGTGTAAGAAAGGAAGACAAAAATCGCTTTTATTGTAAAAAAAGTACTATGCACTGGTGGTACATGCCTAAATATACCATGTATTTTTGTATAATATGTTTGTAGGTACGTTCATTTCATTTTCCGTTCCAGAACAATGAATCGCTCATGAAATACGAGAAACACTTAAAAACAATTTTTTGATGCATGCATAATGATAGCAGCGTAAAAGGTAAAGAGTGTACATAAGAACATAAATAAAATGTCTATATAAATAATATATAGACGTACACATTGACTTGGTATGTTTCCATGCCCAGATATAATATTATGTTTCTACCTGTGCTACATCAGCAGTAGTAGTAGTAGAAGTAGAGGTACTGGTGGTGGTGGTGGTAATAATAATCATAATGAGAAGGAAAGAGGGTATATTTTTTATGTACAAACGAAGAAGATTTCTTATATCTCTTTTTTTCTTTTTTTGGATGGCACATCAACAATAACAGCAATAACCCAAGAACGCTTAAATAGTAATAATAATAATGATGATGATATTCCTCCGTTCTTTGCATGATGCGCTGCTGCTGCTATATTTCTTTCGCTCTGCTTTTTTTGTCTATGTGCAGCATAAAGCATCATCATCTATCTATTCAACCATCCATCGTTTTGTTGTGTTTACTGAACCGAACAATTTTTCCTCGGATTGGCTACTTGATTTTTGGGTTGGATTTGGTTCTTGGATCAACCTCGTGTTTTACGAAGAAAAAAAGTACTTTTCAAGCTTGGTTTGTTTGGTAGCTTCGTCTTGCTGTAAATATACATATATGTATGTATATACATGTGTTGTACTGACAATAATCGAGTGGGGAGAGAAGACACAAATAATAAAAAGATGCCGAAATATCAGTTCATATTATATTGTACGTAAAAATATTGTAGACGTTCACATTATACAATTTTTTTGAAAAACTGTTTGCTTGTTCACTACATTCAATACTTTACATTCACACAGTCTATTTATGTATGCCACATTTGACCCATCATTTAATTTACTATTGCTCCATAATATTTCCAAAACTTGTAATATTAAAAAAATTTAATACATATTATCGTTGTACTTTGCTTTTACAAACTCAACACTGTTCTCTCTTCTCTATCTATTCTCCCTCTCACCGCCAGTTTTCATTCAACCGTGCACTTTTGCATGCATTCGTTGTTACTATATTATTTCATGACACATAATTCTGTCTTCTTTTTTTTATCCAGCCAAAGCGGTAGCAGTTGTTGTATCATCCTCCTCAGCTTGAATTATTTTTCCTCCGAAACTTTTATTAGTAATCTTTCTTACGATTGCGTAAAAGAAGAATAAAAGAAGAGTTGTAATTTTTAGGTAAAAAAGTCTCAGCGTCCAGATGAATAATTGGGTACTTTCATGGGTACGTGTAATAAGTTACATGCTACAGTTTTCTAATGCAGTTTTCACAAGAAGAAATAAAATAAAATAAAAAGTCCACGGACACATGAATTGTTCATGCATGCATGTAACATGATGAAACTATTATTATCCTTTTAAAATGTGAAGTAAAGCAATCCATGTAATTATATTGTATGGTAAAATGGCAAAGCAATAATAATGACAGTGGGACGAGCCAGTAGCAATATCATGTTTTGACTATGATGCTACTAACTACAAATATATATATATATATAAATATATATATATTTTTCTATTCAACAGAATAAGAGCAGGACAACGACGACGACGACGACGATGATGATGATGACAATGACAGCGGAGGAGAAAAAAATAATATGCATTATGTTCGTACAGGATGCTGCAGGGAGTATATAATATTGAAGAAGGAGAGACATCTAATCTGCATGCTATTATTTTATACAGCCTATTTTTTATATACACAAGAGTCGAGGCAGGCATCAAGTATAATAAAATGAAAGTCCATAAAATATTGTCTTAAAGATAGAAGTAGGAGTAGAAGAAGAAGAAAAGGAAGAAAAAAAGGAGGAAATGTCAGGGATAAAAGAAATACAAAGTATTTGCACACAGACACACAGCACAGGAGTAGAAGCAGTAGTAGTAGAAGTGAGTTGAGTGGTACGTACGTACGTGTGCTGTACCAAAAGTGGAAAAGGGAAAGAAAAATTGAGCAAAATAATATGATGCGGATGGATACGAATGGATGATGGGAAATGGTGTACAAGTTTATGCATGCACTTGTCATAAGAGCATTATACTAAAATATGGCAAAAATGTTGCTCACTCACTACCACACTGACTGTGTGAGTGACTGGCTAAACTTGACTGGAAAAAGAAGAAGAAGGAAAGTTAACAGTAGAGTAGATATATATGTACCATGTATGTACATATGAGGTAGTAGAGGAGAAGAGGAAGAAGAAGAATGAATGGATAAACGACGAGCTAAAACTTTTTTTTCCAGAAAGAAGAGAAAACGTAGCAGCAGCATTTCATAATAATAATATCGTCATCATCATCATCGTCGTATTCTTTATAATAATATATAATACTATTATTATTATTATTATTATTACAATTCTTCCATCACGTCTCTTTGTAGTAGAACCGGTGAGGATGGATTGGGACATTATGAGAGAAGAGTGAAGACTGTGTGCAGATAGACCATCATGCATGCATATATACAGGGTTGGTAAATAGCGGTCTTTTAGTGGTAATATCATATCATCACTATTTTATCCATCCTTTCGATAGAATATATAAAATGCCATTTGCGAATAATGCCATTACGATGCTATATCACGACAGAGAATATTTTCAAGAAAATCTTTCTCCTCGTCTAGCTTTTCCTCTCCATTTGAGTTCTGCATGCAGGCGTGTGTGTATGTGTGTTTGCTAAAGTTGGAATGAATTATGTGTACAAAAAGGAGAAGGAAGAAACTGTAAAGGTTTGATAATATTTTATATTTTTCCCTAGTATATATATATATGTAATAGTATTATGCAATAGTGGAGACTGTTATGTATGCACAGGTGATTCCAGAAAAAGATTTTCTGATGATGGACGATGTGAGCTTTACTTTTCCAAACTAGATTAGGTAGACACACACGCGGCGCGGAGAGAGAGAGAGAAAAGAAGAGAAAAAGACAAGAAGGAAATCAGTCGGAGGAGGAGGACAACGACGACGACAATATTCTTCGGTGGCGGTGCTGGTGAAGGTGGGTGATGGAAGCTCAGCGCAATGGCCATGTAGCAAGAAGTCAGAACGCATTTATCTTTTCTCTTGTGTTTGTCTGTGTGTCTTTCCTCTATACATATTCGCCCTCTGGTTCCTCCAAAAAATTGTTTTCTTTTTGCAGGCTTACGGGCGAATATATAACATGCATAGTTTTATGCACGTATCAACATATGCATGTCTAGGCAGCAGAGGCGGTCACATGATGATAATGATGATGTCTGTGTGTGTCGCAGTCGGTTGGTGTATTGCATTTGTATGCGTGCATGATGATGATGTACGTTAAGGGAATAAGGTGAATTACATTGTCGCCTTAGCTTTCAGGAGAGAGAGAAAAAAAAGATGTAGAAAAATGGCAATGAGATGATGATGACGCTGTTATGAGGATGGTAAAGCATAGCAGCGGAATTAGCAGCGAATCAAACGTCATTTTTTCCTTCTTTATACACTTCTTTTTATCATCCTTTCTGTACACAAGCAAGTAGACTGAGAGTGTGGTAGGAGTGATAATGACATGAAAATGATACGAGGATGCGGTGGCTGAGAATTTACCCCTTTTTTGACGACACTGTTGATGGCTTCATACACAGGGAGATAAGCGGTGATGATGATTGTGATTGGTCACCTATCGTAATTTGCATTTCCACCACCCTCATCACCATCATCATCATCAGCAACAACAACAACAACAGCAAGCACCACCGCAGGATTTTATTTTGTCTCATCAAATAAAAAAACGAAACAGAGAAAAATATCAAGTTTTGTGGACATTGACAACTGTACTGATGACAGTAGTAGAGAATGACCGGCAAAGGAAGCATCGGTTAACTCACCACCAGTAGCTGTATCATTATCATTTTACAAGTAGAAAGATATATTTGCTTTTGTACATGTGCATAAAGATGCTTGCTTGCTTTGTAAGCTGGTGTGCTGCGGCTAGTGCTGCTGGTGTAGTTGTCCGTGCACGTACGGTATCTGACGCTGCTCGCATCTTTTCGTCTTCGTTTATTTTTCGACCTCTTCATTACCCCAATGAATGGTGTGTGCATTACTATTCATAATAATAATAATAACAACAACAATACTTACGCTCATTGATATATATATATGTAGATACATATTGTCTTGAAGAGATACATTGGACGACAACGATGTGCAGCATTCTTATTGATACATGGTACTTAATGTCCCACCGTACTAATACCATGTACTGAATATGTATAGGACCACCATCAAATCAACAATAGTGCACATACACACAGAACACAAAAACATTGGTATTTTTTCTTCTTTTTTTCCATTCGTACAATATTGGCTACAACACTGCCCATGCAGAACCAATGATTTTTCCTCAAGACAAGAAGAGAAAGAATAACTGAGAGAGAGAGAGCAAAAAAATTGGTGTAATATGAATTGTACTTAAACGAAAAATATATTATGTATTATGTGTACATTTTTTTCAGCAGGATGGACAATGGATTGGCTGGTTGGTGACTGGTGGTGGTGATGATGCTATATGGTTTTCTACTGGCTTGATTTTTTTTTTCTTGTTGCTTGCTTGCTTGCTTTAGCCTTCATGCATGAATGCTCTATTCTCCCTCTCTCCTTCCCATTTTCATTCCTTTTTCTTTTCGCTTCTTCTTCGTCTTCATTTTCCTCCGTGTCAATGACAGTATTTTACGGAGAAAAATTATGCATTCATGTCCATTTATAAGTAGGTATCCTGCTACTATCTATTAAATAAATATAATGCCGTGCATAAAAGTCGTTTTTCTTTCTTCTTCTCCTTTTTGCATAATGCTCTTATTGCCTAAAAGATAAGCGCAAAGTTATACTAGTCTGGTTATAATATGCATGATATTATACGTATACATGCGTAGTTGTGTGTATTTGTCTACAAGTTTCCTCTACCGTAAAAATCAAATCCGTTTACGTAATTTCAAAATGCCCCCAGAAAAGAAAAAACTAGATGGTTAGAAGAAGAAGAGAGAGAGAGAGAGAAAGAAAAAAAACATAAAAGTTTAAAAAACACATTAATTTTC